>CM019168.2:32315931-32457806 GCA_009739505.2 Apolygus lucorum | reverse complement strand
CTGACCCCACCCTTCATTGGGAAACAAATGATGTCAGCCAGGACTCAGCTATAAATGAGGGAAAAAGGGCGACCACTTCCGACCATCCCATTCTTTCGAGAGAAGTACAACATCGACTGTGGTTTGGCGTTCGTGCACAGCCTCCCCGCTTTTATTTCTCTATTTTATTCTATTTTTCTTTTTTTAAAAGAATCTAAGCTAAGGAAGGCCGACCTATCAGAACTATGTTTAACTGTCCTGGAGGACACGTTGCACATCATAATTCGACATTTGGTCTCAATTAATTGACATAGCTATCTATTTATATAGTTTTTTGTTTTGTTATTGTTGACAACTTTGGATATACTTCAAATGTTATTATGAATTAGGTACCTTATTATAATCGTTATTAATAATTAATAACAATTATGTTATGACCTGGACTATAAAATGTCGATACTATGCTGTGTCTAATGGCAACCCAATGTAATGGGCAGCTCGCCAATTTTATTTTATTTTAATAAAATGGTTGTTTGTCTCTATTACGGCATGTTTTCTCCATAATATAAACTTAATTTTTGCGTGGGTTGAGCTGCAACCCAAAAACCGAGCTGCCTCTCTACCTTCTTCATCTTTATATTTTTTAGTCATTACTTTGAATTTTCCGCGAGAACTGTATCGATATTCGATATTTAGAGATATTGAATCCTAAGTATCGATTTCCATAAATATTGGATAGTGCAGTAACAATACTAAATATCGGGTATTAATGCAAAAGTATGGTATTTTGAAATATCGGGTATCGATACCCATCCCCACACCACGGTAATTTCCTCTACACGCCGCAAAAATTATACATTTTTGACCTAGTTATTTGAAAATTTGAACCCTTAGATTTTTCCAAAAAACACTCACCAACGAACTCATTATTTCTTTTACGAGGGTCATCCAGAAAGTAACGGCACCGATGGCGAGGAAGATCTTTTCTTTTCACACCTGGCTTGAAGATGGAGTCATAATGGTCGGGTTGCTTCACCCTGCATTTTTGTCGACCATTCTGTTAAGTCAAAGTGAATTTTTCAAATGGAGAGGACGCCGGTCATCTTGTTTTTGACTTAAAGAATAATACCGCCGCGAATATCCACGGCAAGATTGAGAAAGTGTTTCGTCGACCAGTGAGAAAGTTGGTGATTTTTACTTCGTTCGATTTTTTTTAAATGTAATAAACTAACTTTCTGAATAACCCTCAAATGAATACTTTACGGACATCTAATGGCATCGGTATCAATTTTTTTAAAGCTACTTCTCGGCTCAACTTATCATTTGAATTGAAACGCAGGGTATAGTACCTAATATGAAATAATGTTCAACTAAGAAGACTTTTTAGGATTTTCCAAAACGATTTCCTTGAAGAAACATTTCGACATTTTTCATTCTAGAAATTTCGAGGCATCTGCAATGGCTTCATTATCTTCGATAATGAGCTGGAAATCGTTTGTATGAAGAGTTAATAATAATTTTCACGCATAACATTGAGGAACCTATAATAATAATTTAACATCTCTGTACTACTAAATATTTTTGAAAATATGCATGGATGACCCTGTCACACAAATAACAAAAACAAGTGATTTTAGAGGAACATAACTATCAAAAAGAAACAAAAAAGGAAAGGTAGGTATAACTAAGTTAAGTACCTATCTTAATTTAGACCATGATTAGTTGACTAGATAATAATAAACAACACGTGTAACATATTAAAGAAATAATCAAAAACCGTATCCAATTTAAGGCACTGCAAACACTTCGGTGGTGTCAGGTTGACGAATTGTCAACCAATAAAACAACGTTTTAAAAGTAGTGCAGAAAGTATTTGAAAGGGGGGAGGGGGCAACATTCGAGCTAAAAATATATTTAAGATGGAAAATGGATAGTGATCAACATATACATAATATATAAATAAAATTATAATCACAGTTGGATAATATGGATGGCCTCAAGATATTTACAAGTACTCGAAGATCGAGGATGATGCTTAGAGCACGTGGCAAGGCGTACAGTTCTCCAGCGCCTGTTCGAGGAGTGTTAGCTGGCCACCAGATCTTCTTTGCTCCTAAGTACGTAATTGGAAGAGAACCTACGAATGAAGAAAGTTAGTTACTGGATTACTTCAAGTTGAAGAAACCTAGCATAATTTTAGAATGCAGACTTGATTGGACCTGGCATGATTTACTCAAAGTCCATTTAGAGAGAATAATGCATGGAATGAGGAGTAGGAAGGTAAACTTCAGGAGAGGAAAAGAGTTGTTAAAAGAGAACATACGTAATGGAGTAGGAAGGTCAACTTCGTAGGAGGAAAAGAGTTGCCAAAAGACGACGTACGTAATTGAGTAGGAAGGTCAACTTCATAGGAGGAAAAGAGTTGCCAAAAGACAATGTACATAATGGAGTAGGAGGGTCAACTTTATAGGAGGAAAAGAGTTGCCAAAAGACAATGTATGTAATGGAGTAGGAGGGTCAACTTCATAGGAGGAAAATAGTTGCCAAAAGACAACGTGCGTAAGGGAGTAGGAAGGTCAACTTCATAGGAGGAAAAGAGTTGCCAAAGACAATGTATGTAATGGAGTAGGAGGTCAACTTCATAGGAGGAAAAGAGTTGCCAAAAGACAATGTACGTAATGGAGTAGGAGGGTCAACTTCAATAGGAGGAAAAGAGTTGCCAAAAGACAGTATGTACTGTAATGGAGTAGGAGGGTCAACTTCATAGGAGGAAAATAGTTTGCCAAAAGACAACGTAGTTAATGGAGTAGGAGGGTCAACTTCATAGGAGGAAAATAGTTGCCAAAAGACAACGTATGTAATGGAGTAGGAGGGTCAACTTCATAGGAGGAAAATAGTTGCCAAAAGACAACGTATGTAATGGAGTAGGAGGGTCAACTTCAATAGGAGGAAAAGAGTTGCCAAAAGACAATGTATGTAATGGAGTAGGAGGGTCAACTTCATAGGTTTAAAAGAGTTTGCCAAAAGACAACGTGCGTAATGGAGTAGGAGGTCAACTTCATAGGGAAAATAGTTGCCAAAAGACAACGTATGTAATGGAGTAGGAGGGTCAACTTCATAGGAGTAAAATAGTTGCCAAAAGACAACGTATGTAATGGAGTAGGAGGGTCAACTTCATAGGAGGAAAGAGTTGCCAAAAGACAATGTATGTAATGGAGTAGGAGGGTCAACTTCATAGGTTAAAAGATTGCCAAAAGACAACGTGCGTAATGGAGTAGGAAGGTCAACTTCATAGGAGGAAAATAGTTGCCAAAAGACAACGTATGTAATGGAGTAGGAGGGTCAACTTCATAGGAGGAAAAGAGTTTGCCAAAAGACAATGTATGTAATGGAGTAGGAAGGTCAACTTCATAGGAGTAAAAGAGTTGCCAAAAGACAACGCGTAATGGAGTAGGAAGGTCAACTTCATAGGAGGAAAAGAGTTGCCAAAAGACAACGTGCGTAATGGAGTAGGAGGGTCAACTTCATAGGAGGAAAAGAGTTGCCAAAAGACAATGTAGTAATGGAGTAGGAGGGTCAATTTCATAGGAGGAAAAGAGTTGCCAAAAGACAACGTATGTAATGGAGTAGGAAGGTCAACTTCATAGGAGTAAAGAGTTGCCAAAAGACAACGTGCGTAATGGAGTAGGAGGGTCAACTTCATAGGAGGGAAAGAGTTGCCAAAAGACAACGTATGTAATGGAGTAGGGTCAACTTCATAGGAGGAAAAGAGTTGCCAAAAGACAACGTATGTAATGGAGTAGGAGGGTCAACTTCATAGGAGGAAAAGAGTTGCCAAAAGACAACGTGCGTAATGGAGTAGGAAGGTCAACTCATAGGAGGAAATATAGTTGCCAAAAGACAACGTATGTAATGGAGTAGGAGGGTCAACTTCATAGGAGGAAAGGTTGCCAAAAGACAACGTGCGTAATGGAGTAGGAAGGTCAACTTCATAGGAGGGAAAGAGTTGCAAAAGACAACGTACGTAATGGAGTAGGAAGGTCAACTTCATAGGAAGAAAAGGTTGCCAAAAGACAAACGTATGTAACAGAAGCAGCAGTCTATAGTTGAGAAGAGAGAAGGAGAACACACAATGCAAGCCCCCCTTCCTGTAATTCTTAGGTATATCGTAACCGTTCCCTGTCAATGTTTTACAAATAAAGCTCAGGTGTAAATCACAGAGTACTGGAAGACAAGTTGACAGAGGAGAAAGCTAATGTTAAAAGGTCGTGCAAGTATTTTTGAGGCTTGCCTCAGTTGCGACATCTCAACTTCATAGGAGGAAAATAGTTGCCAAAGACAACGTATGTAATGGAGTAGGAGGGTCAACTTCATAGGAGGAAAGAGTTGCCAAAAGACAACGTATGTAATGGAGTAGGAGGGTCAACTTCATAGGAGGAAAAGAGTTTGCAAAAGACAACGTATGTAATGGAGTAGGAAGGTCAACTTCATAGGAGGAAAAGAGTTGCCAAAAGACAACGTATGTAATGGAGTAGGAGGTCAACTTCATAGGAGGAAATAGTTGCCAAAGACAACGTATGTAATGGAGTAGGAGGGTCAACTTCATAGGAGGAAAAGAGTTGCCAAAAGACAATGTATGTAATGGAGTAGGAAGGTCAACTTCATAGGTTAAAAGAGTGTTGCCAAAAGACAACGTGCGTAATGGAGTAGGAAGGTCAACTTCATAGGAGGAAAGAGTTGCCAAAAGACAACGTATGTAATGGAGTAGGAGGTCCACTTCATAGGGTAAAAGAGTTGCCAAAAGACAACGTATGTAATGGAGTAGGAGGTCAACTTCATAGGAGTAAAAGAGTTGCCAAAAGACAATGTGCTTAATGGAGTAGGAAGGTCAACTTCATAGGAGGGAAAGAGTTGCCAAAAGACAACGTATGTAATGGAGTAGGAGGGTCAACTTCATAGGAGGAAAAGAGCTGCCAAAAGACAACGTGCGTAATGGAGTAGGAAGGGTCAACTTCATAGGAGGGAAAGAGTTGCCAAAAGACAACGTAGGTAATGGAGTAGGAAGGTCAACTTCATAAGGTAAAATAGTTGCCAAAGACAACGTTGCGTAATGGAGTAGGAAGGTCAACTTCATAGGAGGGAAAGAGTTGCCAAAAGACAACGTACGTAATGGAGTAGGATGGTCAACTTCATAAAAAGAAAAGAGTTGCCAAAAGACACAAACGTACGTAACAGAAGCAGCAGTCTATAGTTGAGAAGATGAGGAAGGAGAACAACAAATGCAAGCCCCCCTCCTGTAATGTAATTAGGTATATCGTAACCTCTTCCCTGTCAATGTTTTACAAATAAAGCTCAGGTGTAATCACAGAGTACTGGAGACAAGTTGACAGAGGAGAAAGCTAATGTTAAAATGGCGTGCAAGTATTTTTGAGGCTGCCTCAGTTGCGACATCTACTTTCAGCTAAGGAACTACTGCAGTAACTGAAGTGGTGGGGGGAGGCCACACTCTCTTCATGCCGCTTCTTTTCAAATCCTTTTGAATGACCAGAAATTGATAATTTTACATTTCATCATCATTTAGATCTGCAAGAATTACTAGAAAAGCCGATATAGACGAAAGGTAATTTACAAGTTGCCCTTGCGATTGTTGTTGCCCCTATTGCCAGTAGTTCAAATGTTCAATCGACAACTGGCACCCATAGAACGTTTGAAACCCAGTATATTATTGATAATCGCTCGAATTTTTCATCCATATCGAGAATATAACTAAATTTTATCAAATTAATTACTTAGATGCGGCCTGTAATGCACCAAGGAGAAAAATATGTGTTAAACTATGTTGCGATGAGGTTGGAAACAAGCAATCAACAACGCAGATTGCAAAAAACGATGTCCTGGAGCTCCACCAATCAGAACGCTTCTAGGGCTCCCAGCTTTAGCTTTCAGCCCAGTGGATGTAATGTGAGGGTGCTTTGAACAATTCACTTGCAAACCTTAAAGGGTCAAGACTTGTGGTGCCTGTTCCACCTTCGTCTATTGTATGGGCAGCTCGAGAGACCCCCATCGTCCATCCTAATCCAGAAATTCGTCTTGCTCACTTACTACTTCTTCTCCTCAACCTTACACGGCCATTTAACGTCATGTGAAGCAAGACGATGAACTCCATCTGAAATCCTACCACTTTTTATCCACACCAAGTAAATTCCAAGTTTCAAATTCAGAGCCAAATTTAAAGTTCAGTCAATTTATTAAGACAATAGAATATTAGATAGTATTGTCGATTGATAGATTGTAGATCTATTGTCAATTAAGACAATAGAAAGCAGAAATTAGAGTCCTTGATAAGGTAAGTACTTTAAAAAACGCAGCAAAGAGCAAATCATTTCTTTCCGCCTCACAGGAATATATGTTTACACTTTAGAGACTCTAGCCATCCTGCAGATGAAAACAGAGTGGATAGGAACAATGATTAACCCTTGGTGAGGGCAATAACAACACAATATAAGGCGGCTCCCATGTGGGGCAGACACATGACAGCAGAGCCATGTGGGACGGCCGCACTGAATGTGTTAATATAGAAAATCCAAGCAGTGAGATTCACACACAATTATCAATGAAATCACCCCCACCTCCACTGTATGTAGTCGCGAACAAGATGAAGCGAAAAGCTTGCAAGAGTGGCTTATGAATATGAAGTGGCTTAATAATAAACATACACAGCATAAAAACAGAGTAGAAAGAAAATATTAACTAATCAACATCAACAATGAATCTACGGAATGTGGGACAGGTAGGAGGTACATAAAGGTAAGTAGGAACACAAAAGACGAGAGGGAGGATAGCGAGCGCTATTTAAACATTATAGTGCACATTTTTTTAGTTTAATTATACTTTTTATTCGCTGTTCGTTTTGAAATCACGGTCTCTATTTCTAGAGGTAAATCAACCTACTAAGGTTTTTTCGCACTAGGAAGTTGAGTTGAAAGCAACAGAGTTGAGGATGGGTCACGTTTCCACATGAGTCAGGAGGTTAATTGATGAAATTAACAGTATCTGAGAGCAAACAAACCAATTTTATAGGTGTTTGATAATAAAAATACAAATATGAGTATTGATAACTTGCTTTGAAAACTAGAAATGTGAATTTTTGAAGTACGTACCTAGGTATAACAAGTGCAACTTCCATAAAAATATTGAGTGTCTAACATCGTTCGTAGCAGTACCTACCTAATTATAGATTCAAATTGTATTCATGTAACAGTGTAATGCAAAACTTGTTTTAGTCTTATTCTGTGGCTATTCCTTTCACACCTAGGTGCTGCAATCGTCTTGACCGAAATCCTCACAAAATTTCAACTCAACCCTCGTGAGAACAGAAAATTACAATAGAAACAAATAGGACACAAACACTTTTTCAGCTGTCTGAAGGTTAAACAGAAAAGAATAATAATATTGAAAGAGCAAACTCGCCTGTAACATGAAGGATCGAGTAATTGAGGTGAAGGAAGGGTTCCAGGAAAACAGAGAGTGTGAAGCTAGAGCGGTCATGTTCCATTATTTTAAGAAAGTATCGATAACTTCGTACATTTATATTGCTTGATTTAAGGAGCGAATCGAGGTTTGATATTTATGCATGAAGGAAGTCAACTTCGGAATCGTCGTTTCAAGAATTGAATGTGAAATAGACTTGGAGAAAGAGAAATAAGAGTGGGAGAAAGGAAGAATAACAAACACGAAGGCACAATACAACGAGTTCAGTACGCACTATGGTTTTTTAAACTGCTTGGAATAAATAAAAATTCGGATACAGGACCGTACATTCAATACTATTTGAGCTACAGAATTTGATTTTCCGAGTCTAACAAGGTAACGGAAGTTTTGTTTTCACTTTTCAAGGTTGAAAAAGAAGTTTTCCAAAATCGAAATTTCCACTCGCGTTTTACGTTTTAGACCTTTCGGAACAATTTTGGTTCCGTGTCTGTCTGTCTGTCCTTCTGTCATGAATTCCTTGTAACGCGCATAACTATACGAAGTTATTGTCCGATTTCTATGAAATTTTCAGGGATTATGCGGATTGGGTTGTAGATGGTCCCTTATGAAAATCATCACCCCCGGACTGATAATAGCCACTGCGCATGCGCAAACGTTATTTCCTTGTAACAGCCATAACTTCCACATTTTCTACCCGATTTCGATGACATTTTCAGGGATTATGCGGAATAGATGGCCCCCTATGAAAATCAAGGCCTTAAAATTGAAAGGAAGCCTCTGCGCATGCGCAAACGTAAAATCCTTGTAACAGCCATAACAATTACATTTTTCATCAGAATTTGATGAAATTTTCTAGGATTGTTCAGATTGGCGTGTAGATGGTCCTTTATAAAAATCATCTCCCCCAGACTAATAGTAGTAAATTCATCAAAATTATTATTGACCTCCTTGAAGATTATAGCTAGCAAATTTCCTGAAGAAATTAAAGAGTTTAGTGTAGTAAGCAATTATTTAAGGAATTGTGCGCTGGTGAAAACTTTTGCATTTTTCTCAAATCTCCGTTTTTGGACGTTGCCCCTTTGTGCTTTCAGGTATCGATATAGAACCCCTGGTTGAAATTAGAAGTCGGCTGCTTTGTACATTCTGATTCTGAGTAAAAAACAAGCCAAACGAGATTCAAGTAAGAATAAATGACGAAGTGGATAGGTGTGCAAACTGAAATCTTCTTTTCAAGTTCAACCTCCATGAAGTTGTGTTGTATCATGAACGGACACTAGCTCAATTCCATCAACTCTGAGGTTATCCTCTTGGAAGGTGATATTTTCTTCGCGTAAAGAAGACGACTAATTTCTGGAGACGCCCGTAAGCTTGCTTCTCCCGCCAATGGGAAGCTTTCTACGTAAAAAAACCCCAATTATTATTCGACTAATATGTAGAATTTTTTAAGACACTTTTTTTTATCTCGTCTTTATGATTAAGAAATTATGTTTTTCGTTTTAAAAAAAGTGAATATTTAATGTTTTAGTAACAAATTAACATTTTTATCTTTTAGAGTCCCAAATATGATTATTTTTTTTTTCATCATTAACTGGAATGAAGTTGAGTTGCGATTGTTCCCCACAGGGTCCTCCGTTTGACAAAAGTATGTATGAGTGATCCTAGGGTCAAGTTCGTGTATTTTCTGGTTTAGGTGCCCCACCACTTTCGGAGGTCACCCAACGCCCCTGGTTCTAACTCTGTTAAAGTGAGATAGAAAGTAAGGGTGTTCTAGACGAGGATGCCCATTGTAACGAAACTACGATTTTTCTCCGCCAAGGGGTCGAACGTAACTTGGGCTGGGTGCCGAGAGTAACAAGTTCCCGGACAATGCTAGGCAGCAACGTGATTTGTTACGGACAAAGTCTGAAATCCTCGTAGATTCATCATCTCAATCCGTACTTCTTGATCCAGGTATCAAATACTCATGTAGGCAAATTAATTTTTCACAATGTGAGATACTTTATGGTGAACAATATCGAGAATTTATGGATTCAAGACACGCTTCAGCTTCACACGATTTCTGTGTTGAGTATGAATTCAGTTGCAACAGTAAGACCGTTACCTTGTTAACACAATGAAGTGAGTGTGCTGTGTGCTTAATCCTCGCCGTCGCTTGAAATTGCATAAGAGAAAAGTTTGGAGAAGCACAGAAAGAGAAATGATCAATGATGGGAACCAGAACCATATCCGTTCGATATGGTCGAGTCACTCCTAGAAATAATTTCAAACACAACATTAAAGTCCAACAGAGAGAAGGTGGTTTTCAACCATCTCTTGGTTGGAATGTGGGAAATCGCAGGCACAAAAAGCATGCCGGCACAGATCTGTTGGTCGCCTTCCGTATCAAAATAAGACACTTCAGTTTCATTACCGTTATAAATTGAAGCCCAGTGTGAGCAATTAGTACAGCCAAAAGGTACGTCCTAACCAGACTAATGACTGAATCTTCGATGCTCGGAATGGTTCACTATAACGGGGTGTGCGCCTGGGTCGGAAAAACTGTTTATTGTCATTTTTAATCTAAAACTAGACCTCATTCTGAGAATTTTGACACCAACCGCGGCCTTCTAGCGTGAGAAGACCTTTTTCTATGATTTTTCAAAGTTTCGAATATTTATGACGTCATAGTGGGCTGGGAGGGGCGCGTGACGTCATAAACATTCGAAACTTTGAAAAATCATAGAAAAAGATCTACTCATCCAAAAAAAGAACGGCTGGTGTCAAAATTTTCAGGATGAAGTCTACTTTCGATTAAAATTCTTTAAAAAATCAGGCGCACCTCCCCATTGTGCACCTAAAATTCGTGGGAGCCATCAGCTCAATAGTTTGGACGCACCTTTTGTAGCAACAAACCTGCACAAAGGCGTGAGCCGGCATGTTTTAAGGCCTGCAGACAGTCTGAACTGCTTTTGTCAGCATGCAAAACCAAATAAAAGATTTTCCCATCATTGACCGGTAATAGAATAGTTTGAGAAAGAGATAATAACATAAAAGGTTAATAACACACAAATCAGGTAATGTTAAAATTTGAACATTTTAATCCCTCGTCCCAACAAGATCTCGAACGAATACACATTGAGGTATTCCAGTGGGTCTAAAGAAGGAGAAAAAGAAGTAGTGAGGTTTTCGGATGTTTTTGGTATAAAAAAAAGCAGAAGTGATACAAAATACATCAGATGTTGAAAAAATGCGGACCAGCGAGCACTCATTCAACAGTGCTTATATTTTACAGTCACCAAAGTAATTCATCACTACGCCAAGAAATGGCTCTTTTAATCCACTTTTTAAGGATGCTTCCATTCCTTTTCATTCAAATCTGAGGGTTGTGGACCATCTCTACATGACGGGACAGCTTCTCATTCAGACTAATTTACTTGAGCCACGAGCTGAAATACCCTAATGGGGTATTTCAGTCAATTAAAAAAAAAAAAAAAATTTCAAAAGAGTATGGCTCAGGAATAACGGTAATCGGGTCTGTTCGTCGAGAAAATGTTTTTAAAACATCAGAGAAGCTAAGGAAAGTTGAAGATTTGAATGGTGTGACGTAGCTAGCCAATCGTGACGTAGCTAGCCAACTGTCTTTGAAAAAAGTATCCATGCACAGAGAAGAGAGGAAACCCTTGGAGGATCTCTTCGATACTACAAAATACTACTCACACACGCGCGCGGCGTAGTGTGTGTGCATTTATGGCGGCCCGCCTTTTTTTTTCAAACGTGTGATCTCTTTAATCAATGTTTCTACCACATGTTATAGTATCATTGGGCTTAAAGTTGTAGTATATAGGTTTTCAAGGGTGCTGAATCCAAATTTGAGGTCAAAAACCTGAATTTCCGACCCACCGAAATACCGCATTGTACAGATTCGTGATCAGTATACACGTTAGGTAATAAATGTTGACCAATACGAGGGTTGGTACAAAAGTAACTTTAAAGGGGATGCCAAGAATCAGAATATAAAGATAAAGAATTATCATCACTTCACACAACCCTCAGCCCGACCCTAACAGTTTTTGTAATCCCATAATCACACAATTTGGCGCCCTTCCTACCTGTTCTTTTTTCACTTCGTCGTCGTTAGTAAAAAAGCTTTCCTCCTAAATTTCCTTGAGAATGAATAAAGAGAACAAGGAAATTACTTTTTGCGAGGTCTGGTGTGTAAGAGGTATGCGGGAAAACATACAAGAATCTGTTCCACAACTACGATCACATTTTCATCCCTCGAAGTTGAGTATACTCCCACCCGTTGTCGTGTAAAACTTTCTATCGGAAAACCTTATCAAAATTTCAAAACTGTCATCGTTCGAAAATAGTCAAAAATCAGTTGAAATGGTATTTTGAAAATTCGGTCATTAACTCAAGTAGCCTCTAATAACTGAAACTTTTTGAAGTCCGCCTGCACCAGCAATCCACCAATTTTCCGTTGGTAGACGTGTATTTTCATGTTGCATACCAAACCTAATACTATGTTCCAACATTTCAACCGTTTACCAGTGAGTTCGTACGGACCGCAAAAATTTGAGTTTTTGGTAAACTCCTGCACCATTGGCTCAGCGGCTCTGAAGTGACAGACCTGCATTAATAAGTTACAATTTTCTCCTAGTATCATGGTTGAAAATTTCAGTCATCCACCAATGAGTCCATTTTGGATGCCCCGGATGTGTATTTTTGAACTTCATCTGCTCTAGCAACCCAGCGACTCACCAATAGCAGACGTGCATTTTTGTATTCCTTATCAAACCTACTATTATTGGGCAACGTATGAGTCATCTATCTAAAGTTTATTTTTGGACCCCAAACCGAGTGTTTATGGACTGCTTCTGCACTGGCTATCTTGCGAGTGGCAGATTTGTAATTTTAATTACACGTACAATCGAGTAACACTGGCTAATATTTCATTCAGTTACCAATGAGTCGATTGTGGACCCCAAAATATGCGTTTAAATATGGGAGAAGGATCTCCTGGAAACAGAGCTCAGCACAATATCTGCATACACCCTCTGCTTGCATCTCCTTCACATTCTGAAGGTGTCAAGGATGGCTGAGAGTCGATTCTCAAAAATTCTTGCTACAGAGATTATTGATACTGGGATACAATGGCTTGAGCATTGGAGAGAGGATTTTCGATTTATGTTAATATTCTTTTATTATCAATTACGAAGGTACTCCCAAAAACCTGTATACCAAGACCAGGCCTCGGTCAGACAGCTTCTATGAATATCAGCAGTATGTGGACTTCAGCAATAAACAATTTATTGCACAGCCCAAAGTGCCCTTTGTTGCTTGAGCAAGTCGTAATGATCTCTGCCGGCTCCACAGCTTACTGTAGTGCATTGGAACTTTTTACCAACTACAAGCTTGTCTATAAGCCTGCAATTCTAGCAAACTCTCATCCGTTCCAATTACCAAAGGACCAAAGTTTTTAAACCTACTTTTGAATCAACCCTCGTATAATAATCTTGATGGGTTTTACAGTGTTGGAGTAAAGCATGCAGGTTAATCCTTGATAACCAACGTGAATTGAGTCCATCGCAACACTTTTAAATTTATAACTGAGAACAATTCGACGATTCCCTCGCAAGTGGAGTACATTATTACCTTTTTATTTCACGATAAAAAATATCAGAAGATAGAAGTGAACACGTGGAATCGGAGACAATGTTTGATAAGAGGGCACTCCACTTTCGATTAGTTGGCTGAGAGCATACTTAGTTTCAAGAGACAAAATTAAGCCTAAAAAATGAATGAACCCAAATAAAAGTATTGAATAAGAATTTAACATGAAGTAATCCCTCCTGAAATCTGAGATAAAATGGGTAAAACGGTTCGTAATGCTCAAGTGAACGGTATACATTATTATCTTTCCATCTTCTCTAAGTTACAAAATATTAGGTAATAAATAGTTATTCCAAGAAGGTACCCAGTCTGAATGTTACGGAATAAGGTGCAAGCGTAATGTTTACATCATTCCTGGATCCTAGTTTCACACTACGAGTTTGTTTTTGAGGATGTTGAAAGCACAGATTATGTACCTACTGAGGAAAATTATACCAACTCAAGTTCATATATCAAACAACTACATTTGCATCAATAAACTAATGAAATATCTTCATACTGGGTAAAAATGAATTTACGGATCTCCCTGTGTTGATGTTCATTCATTGTTCGATCATTGTATCCTACGTGTCAAACGATGAGTAGTGATATAAGGATGAAACGTCATGAGTTGGAATGTAATTTGCGAACCCGAAAGAAAAGCACTAGAAATAATATATTATGTGCGAGTATATAGGTGATTTGTACTTTTAAATAGTAGTTAGCAACAATGTCCCCCAAGAAGCATCTTTAATAAAATATTAATAAGCCAGTAGAGTCAGAAACTAAAGGCGAAAAAAGGGGGAAATGGAATAGAAAACGTCAGTGCGAAAATTGATAGGTAATTCGCCAGTGCTTCATAAAACACACCAATAGATTAAGAAAACTACACCAGGTACCCACAGCAAAAGTAGTGCCTTGTCTTTTAAGAGATAAAGCCCAATGAAAAGAATCAGCATACCTGGAAAGGTTTGAATCTTGCTCCAGATCGAATTCGGCAATGTTGGATGGCATTATGAAGGTTTTCACAAACTGAAAACAAAGAAATGACCATATTATTTCGATGAATGCTTAGAATGTATTTCCGTAGTTAGTTATTCATGAATGAAAGAGTGAGAGATTCCATTTGAATCGTTCTGAGGAGAAATAAGCCGGTGAAGTGTCAACATGGCACGATGAGGGAATCTGCAAGGCGCAAGTCTCAAGGAGCCAGAGATACTGCACACCAGATATTGAACACTTTTCTGCCAAAAGGCGCTGGGTTGTGCTTTTGTTTCGAATCAGCAATAATATAAATATTTGAGAACTAATCTGTGATGCGAATAGAATTATGAACATCAAATCTATGTTAATTCCTTATTATGCTCAGTAAATAATAAATAATCCAAGAAATTCCAAGGTGTACGGCACTGCTAATGTCAGGCCAAATAACTTCAAATACCTCTAAGCTGTTGAGGAAGCCGTCCGGTTTGCTCATGCTACATGCTGTGTGGATGATGAGGTAAATGCAGACTACAATGTACACGGCGAAGTAAATTACGAGGAGTATCACCTCCCACCAGTTGCCCACTGATAACTGCGTCACCACCATCGTCACGTTGATGGCAATTACCACCACCGTCAGCATCGACGATACCACCTTATTAGCACTGAAAACACAAAAGAAAAATGGGTGCAATATATTAGTGCCTTCAATAGTACCCATAATCATAATATAGATAGATTTCATGTGTCTAGAAACGATTTTTTTACTTGTAGGAAGACAACACAATATGATCTGCAACAATGTTGGAGCTGCTCAAACCTAGCATTTGCCTTGGGCAAAGTTATTCCTATTCAATAACCGGACCTGAATCCTGCGCCCTAATTGGTCTCATTGACCAATCTGAAAAAGTCAATGAGATCGACCTCGTCCAGGACCCCTCGATTTTCAATCCAGCTGTATTTGTATAACACTAGAGGCCGTATTCATAGTCCTGGCTCAAGTTGAGGCTCTACTCCCACATAGTCAAGTGAGTCGCATCCAGGCCTCAACAGTCGGTATTCATAATCCAAGTTAAGAGCTCACTTGGCACTCAAGTCCAGAGAGAATGCCAAGAGGAGAGTGTGGGGGTGGAGTTCGCTCCTTGACTCGAAAGTCGAAAGTGCGGTTCAGACACCACTTGGTCATGAAATGTTCAAAAGTAAGCAGCCCTTGCAGTAACAGTAGACTGGAGGTTCCAAACTTGTGTCCCATTAAAAACACTAAACTTTATCGGGAGGACAAGTACCTACTAGCCTTCGGCTGTCCAAACATTGCCGAGTGTCCGCCCTTGATGCTTTCCTGTTATCAAGGCGATCTCGGAGCCGGCAAATTCGGTTTTTTTGAATCATCAAGAATTAACTTCCCGCGACTGGGGATCGATCTCCTATCGTTCCAATTCTGAATCGGAGCTCCTACCACTTCAGCCAAGGAAGTGGATGGACAGAAATGCGAAGGGAGGTTATACCACATGCCGAGTGACCAGGGTAAGAAGCCCGACATCGTTGCCATCAAGCCCGACCAGTCTTCCATTATCCTGGATGTCCAAGTTCTCAATGGCAGCTTGGACATGAAGCAGACTTGGCGGGCTAAGGAAAGGAAGGCTATAAGGAAATATGACACGAATGATTTACGGCAAGCGGTGTCAGAGCTAAAAGGAGTGGCATCCAATAACATCAGGGTGATGGCTGCAACCTTGTCATGGCGCGGAGTGTGGTGAGGGAAAAGTGCCATGGAGTTGCGTGAGTTGGGCATCTCGGTAGGCGTACTCTGTGGTATCACCGCCCGCTCATATTTGAACTGGTGGTCGTTTTATAGAGGCACTTCCCTTCATCCCTCACACCCACCCCCACCTTCCTCATCTTCCCTTATCCCTAGGGCCGGCGTCGGGTGAGTCCTGGGCGTCCTCCTCATTGAATTTGATTTATTTATTTATTTTTATTAATGGCGTGCCCCCTGCGTCTTTCAGGGGTTTCTTTAAAAAAAAAGCTGATCACAACAGGTTGTTTTTAGCGCAAAATTGTTCTTATTCCAACACAAAAACATCGTTGACACATCTTACCTTACTTAAATGTCTTATCTTACTTAGATGTCTAGTAGTTTTGCTTTGCTAATTTTCCGCTTGTGTATTGCCTGATTTGTCTTGTTTTATCCGTAGCATTGTGCCAAAAAAAGGTATAATTCGCGAACCCCCAGTGAGATTATAGTGAATCTAGAAAACGGACAACTCCGCAGGGCCGCATCCGGCCACGGGCCAACAAATTCTATCGGTTTCCTCAGCCCTATTTGCTTTTGCGGCATGTGTAGAACTGGAACGTTACTGATGAGAAGGTTCACATAAAACAGGACTTCCTATCAAGAATGGAATATTAATACATTTTTACGTATTTTTAGTTAATCCTCACATTCCATTGGAGAAGTCTCCCATGATCCTAGGGTTTGACGTGAAGGCTATTACTGGAAGAGTGGCAAATGGCAATTGCAGAGTCATGATGGCGTTCAGCCTGTCGTTGAGTCCACTCAGCTGCTTGAGTTCGCTGAACCAGGCGAGGTAGAATGTGGGAGCGATGGCCACCAAACGAGTGAAGAGGACTCTCTTCCATCGTACCCAATTCAAGTTGAGGAAACCCTGGAAAAATATTAAGGGTCTGTTGATAATACTTTACAGTGCTACTTATTACTTGAGGGGGTAAGGAAACATTTTTTAGGTCAAAAAGTCAGTTTTGGGATAATCACATTTTACAATATAGACTATATAAGGCATCAGAATCCAAAATATTAAAATTTTTATCAACTCTTACGTGTTCAAAATTAAAGTGTAATTTGACAACTCAAGAGTTTTAGAAACCGCTCAGCGCGTATGAGGGGCCGCCTTCGCTCTTCTCAAAGTATTTTTCAAGTTTCTTTCTTGCTCTTGGGAGCGAGGGGGTAGGGGGGGGATGAACAAAAATTTTCTTGGTCGGATCCAAAATTGTATAGAAAATAATAAACCAAAATCCGCGCACGTCTCAAACAGAAACAAAAACGGCTGATAACAGTGAAAACTCAAGATCAACGATTGCCTCGAAGGACGTCGATAGAAGAGAGGGAGACTGACTCGCGCCGTCCTGCCGTGATTCGCCTGTGCAGGGCTGCCAGCGTGCCACAACTAAATTGTCCATCCCCAATTTATGAGAATTAAATTATGAAATCAATCAATAATTGAAGATAATTGATATCAAAGTTGGCCATCTCATGGCTGCGCTCCTTCCGAAGCCTTCCGCCTGCTTGGTAAGTGTACCAAAACTTGTAAACTTTAGTAAGTAACTTGGAAACTGTCAAAACTAGGAACCGACTTGCTAGGATGAAATGGGAATTCTGTTAGAACGTACGAAATCACAGTAAACGGTGGATACAGCTTTCTTCAAGTACGCAACCACGAGAGACATTTTATGTCTTTGCGCCCCCTTTCCCCTTCATATAAAACCCCGAATTGTAACCGCGTAACGCTCCCCTCATAACGCTCCCCATATAACGCGTAACGATCCCCGCGTGACGATTTTCCATTTATGTGCCATAGTAAAGACATAAAATGTCAAAAACAATATCAGATGACAGCAATATTCATCTTCCAGTTCTTTTTAAAGAACCCAAGGAACGCTGTCTACATGGAAGACACTTTCTGAGACATCCATATTTAAGAAAAAGAAGATGTAAGATCGATTCCCATGTCGATACATGTCAGTTTTATTTTTTTAACACCCTCTCCTGAAAAATCACCATTTTTGACGTAAAAGAGACGGTTTTTCCTAAACCACTCGAGCTATCATGATGACATTCTTATGGCGTGTTACTAACATCACAATGAAGCTCTGGTGCATAGGAAACTACAAAAAAAAATGCATGAGGAATCTCTTGGAAATGTTTGAAAGTTGCAAAAAAGATCGATTTTTGCAACATTTTTGCTAATTGATTACCCATCTTCTGATAAACTTATCAACAAATTATATGCAAGGTTGGTTCTTCACTGTTTCATGATTAAGTGTGCGAAATTGCATCAAAATCGGACGAGTAGTTCGAGTTCCAGGGATAGCGTCCCCAAAGTTGAGGTAAAATGCATTGGAAATCAGATTTTCCTTACCCCCTTGAACAAAGAGAGCTACCACCGGAAATCAGGACGAAACAAGGGTTATTCTCGGAGCCATATTCATTCAGAGATGGCTAAAGGGGGAAACATTAATTTGGAGGAGATTAGGTTTAAGGAGGTCTCAGTCGGTCACCGTTCGTTCCTCGTTCCGGGTCAGTATTTCCCTAAATTGTAGGTGCTCAAACTTTAAAAGTTGTACCTAAATTTGATATTTTCAAGGATGAATGCAAGTACGGGCCTAGGGAATTGAAAAACTAAAAGATTACTACTGGAATCATCAAAATCGAACAATAATTGCCAGAGAAAACATATTGTTTAAGTAATGCATGCATTCATTGGGTCAATTTAAACCAGTTGGTAAGCGATAAAACTCAATGTAATTTATTTGGTATTTTAGGCAAGAAATAGTGGTCTCCCTCCCCCCACACAACCATAACATTTCTAGCACCATGCGAGCCTCTTAGTGCACAACTAGATAGTTTTCCGCGTCGAATAAAAGAACTACGACAGTCGGTTGAAAACTAAAGCCTGGTACACAAGAATATGCCCGAAAACCCCTCTATTTAGTCACCCACATACCTACATTGTAGTTGAGAGAAGTTACTATTTTAGTGGATTTGAGATCTAATGCACTGTTAATATTATAACTACTTTTTCCTGCAATTTCATCTCCATCTGACAACCCTGCAGCTACGCCTTAATTCGTCATTTATGTAGGGCCCCGTTGTATTTTTGGTATAACCGGCGTTGTTTCTTTTTGTTCATACTTGAAGATCATACATAACAGCTACACCGTTGTATATCTATGGCTATTCCCACTAGGAAACTTACTTCCATCGCATATTGACCAGCGTAACATCCGGTCATTGTGCTGCTCTGCCCAGCAGCCAAAATCCCTATCGCCCAGATGTACATGGCCGCAATACCAAACTGACATCCGAGGAACACTCCGCTCGAATATATATCAATATCGTTGTATACTAATTCGGTTCCATTGGTCTAAAAAAAAGAAAAGAATATTAATTGAAAATTGATAATTTATTAATTGATAGACACGTTCTAAAATAACGAGACTGCCTGGTTGTTTAGGACTAGTTATTTCTCTCCGAAATGCCGAAACACACTATGCGAGCTGAAATCATGAATAGTAGATTATGGAGATTGAACTGATATTTATCATCATAAGAGTCTAATACATTGAGGGCTTTCCACAGAAAGATTGCCAATTAATTTGTGTGAAAAGAAAACTAATGGAGTTGTGGATTGATTGTACATGAACGATGAAAGGTCTCGTAACACTTTCGAGCAAGTTAGTCATTGCGTGTTTCATTCCAATATGAAATACCACCTACAAAATTACTGGACATGAAATTTATATAAAAACTTACAAAAACATCGTAGTGGCTATTGTTGTTTGCGATACACACTTCTCTCTGAATCAAGAAATTCTCATGACACAACAGAAACAAGAAATGAACACAATGGTTAAGAAACACCTAAACAATAACATCATTGTGAACAATACCAACCACTTCATTTGACGTTTTGTTGAAGAGACCATGAGCGAAAACAGCAACAACGAAGAGATTTATGATGAAAGACACAAACAGAGCGATGGCGGATTCGATGAAGAAATAATAATTTGCCTCACTGACTTTTTGGCGTTTAGCTCTGTCAACTTCTCTGGACTGAAAAAGGACAAAAAAAAAATAATAATAATCAGATGATCGTAACACACACGAATTGATAAAAACTTTCAATTTACTTAAACGTTCAATTTCTACTTATAACCAAGATTTCGAATTTAGAATTTTTATAAACTACAAAAATAATTGAAATTTTCAAATCAAAATCAAGTTGACTTCAAAGTGAAAAGTTAAGCCCGAAGGTCTTTGGTTGTGAAGAACGGTGCTAATTTTACGCTGATTCCCAATCATTGGATTGGTCCATTGTTTATTGTTTATTCAGATGTAACAGCCTACAATAAGGCAAAAAACAGTCGTATATTACAAAACATTATATAATAGGGCAGACATTAAAAAACCAACGAATCAAGCCAGGTATATTCAACAGGAAGGATGAGACAAAAATAAAATTAAAAAATAATAATTCACCCATGATTAATGAAAATTATCCAGTGGGTGGAGGCTGCGCAAGCGGGCCCCCGCCGGGCGCCACCCCGACCGGCCCCACCCACCACGGCGGCCCCCCATACCAGGCACCCAACGGCCGCGACGCCCAGCACAACTACCGGACGCCACAAACCATCAGACAACCTCCGCACCACAATCTCTGGCAAGTAGCCGAGAACGAGGCGCCAAGGAGACTGCCCCCGGGACCAACCAGGCGACAGCCCAAACAACGAGGGAGGGCATCCCACAAACACAAACTCATACATACAATAAATACAATCACACATACCCTTGGATATACCCTTGGAGAGAAGACTAGGAGTGAAACTAGTGACGTCTTTGGTGACATCAGTTAAGTAACTCGGCTAAAACTGATTTTAGAGCCAAAAAAACTGTTCAAGTCCCCGATACTTGGGTAAAGGTGTAAAACGACTGCCAAGTTATGTGGACAGGTAGCTTCCTCTCCGATAAAACCAAGGACACATAGAATATGTTAGTTCAAGAATGATTTGAATTGATCAGAGCACTAGATTCAGATGTACTATGGATCGACCCACGGTATGAATGAATAGTCAAATATCGGGACTGGAGTTATCCAGAAAAACGCTGTTATAGCCTAGCTTTCGGAAAATGTATTTCCTTCATTAGGGCCTGAAAAAATACAATGCTCATTGGAAGGGCGGCTTTTTAACCCATTTCAAGTCAAGAGTGGAAATAACAGAGAAGTGAGAGGAGGAGGATGAACTCTTCTACAAGATGGCGGCCGAAATAAGGCATAATTTGCTCACCAATTGAGAGCAAAATACTCCAAATTTTATGAATTTTACATTTAATGGGATTAAGAGGTCTCAGTCTTCCAAATCGATTTGATTTATCCGACTCGTGGCCCAAGAACGCTCAATCGCCCAGGATCGAATAGAGCCACCATAATCATGCTTTCTGCCAAAAGGCCTCCTTTTCAAAAAAAAATTTCCAAAGTCGAATCGAGCTCCCGAATGTCGAAGGATTTTTTACGAATATAGGAACAGCATGAACGAGAAAAAATTATCTCCTACGAAGATTTTCCACTATTTTCAATATTAAAAAACAAAATTCGTCGCATCAGTGGCCGGAAATGGGTTAAGGAGATGTGTCACATTCACATGACCCCCCTGGAGCATGCAACTATCGTACGGCCCAAGCTATCATCAATTGCCTGAGCTCTATTTATGCTAATATTCTGCAGGAAGCGAAGAAGTTGAAGGATTGAAACAATTAGTTGGTGAAACGTCTTTGTCTACCAGTGCCTAGGCTGTGATTTGGGTGAGCAATAGAATAATAATCTTGATATCAGTAGTTAGTTTTGTACGTTTTCATACGCCTAATTTTTTTTTTAATTTTCTAGAGTTCAATGTTCGAGATTTTAATGAAGTTTAACTATAGATTTAAACGTATTTTTATTGTCTAGTAAGCACTGCACTCTCGTAGTGAATCAATGTTTTTTTTTGGATGAGCTCCTCCATTAATTGTACTCTTGGCTGCTGGAACTGGGGCATGTTGAAGAGAATGTGATTTGAGTCTCCCCTCTGGTTCGTAGCAGCTTAAGCAGTCAGGGTTGTCCAAAATTCTTACTTTGTAGAGATAGGAGGGGAGCCTGTGGTGGTTGAATCGAAGCCTAGAGATAATTTTAATAAAATTCCTATCGTTGCTCGTCACAGAACCAAGGAGTTCTAGGTACATACGGTTGGATTGATTTAATTCATTTTAATAAAATTCCTATCCGTTTGCTCGTCACAGAACCAAGGAGTTCTAGGTACATACGGTTGGATTGATTGATTCAATTTTCCTTTATTCTTTGTAGTTTGTCGTTATGATTCATTCCATCGTGCGTTTGGCTCTATCTCTTCAAATCTTCAGTAGAATGGAAATTATGCCTTGTTTCGGAGCCAATGCTGCTTTTCATTCGGTTCTATATTTACGTGGCTTTTCACCCAGACTAGGTTTACTCGACTCCCCTCTCTTTCAGTCCTTTTCTACAGTTCACTGTCTCTAAAGTAAGTCTTTTTGTGATTTCTTAAAGTCTGCAGGTGTTTGATGGCTGATTGACTATCAGAAAATATAGCCAAGGATGTAATTGTTAAGAGATTTGAATATTCCAGAGATAATTTTATGGCTACTAATTCGGCTGTAAAAACTGAGGTTGATTTGGGCAGCTGGTATATGAGTTTTTCTTGTGTTTGGGGATCGTAAATTGCCGCTCCGGTGCCTGTATACTGCTTTGAAACCATCTGTAAATAAATTATATGTTCTTCCGTATCTAGTGTTGATTCTATCTAAGAAAAACTGACTTGGATAGAAGTTTTTTGGCTCTGATATGTCTACTCTAAATTGCTTTTTCATTTGGAAGTTCATAGGAAATGAGTATAACGGCTCGTGCGGAATTTTGTGCAGTAGTGCGGTATAATCCGTGATTTCGCAAAAGGCATCAACAATTATGGGTGTTGGTTGTGATGTCAATGTTTGGCATTACAGAGTTGTGAGAAGGGGATCCTTTTTAGTTTTCAATTTTAATGATGACATTTGGTTTTTGGTGGTTTTTATAGTTCTGACTTGTACAAGCTGAAACAGAACCGGATAGAGAGTATGAGTTGGTGCGTGCTCTCTCTTCACATTTAACTGCTTTTGAGTGAGTTAATTGTTTGTTCTTGTTTAGTATCCGTTTTCGATTTATTATTAACAAAATTGTATGCCTGTATTGATCTCGGTAGGTGAATTTGCTTGAACTTGTTTTGACTAGTGTGTTTGTGTCTAGCTTCTGTTGCCTGAGTTCCGGCCCTGATGAAGGAAATACATTTTCGGAAAGCTAGGCGATAACAGCGTTTCTGAATGACCCCAGTCCCGATATTTGACAATTTAAGCACTGGAATTGTTTGATAAACTACAAGAACTTAACAATAAAGTTTATGACCTCCTACTTTTAGAAACCAACACGTATTTTGTCACCCATTCGAGTAGGTTTTTCATAATACGTGTTTCTTTTCTCCTATCGATAAGATTGCCATAAGATCGATACGATATGCCAGGGGATTTCACGAAAATTGCATAATTTTAACGAACAGGGTTCAAGGAATTCGACGTTTTTCTTGAGCGCTGTTGTTCCTATTGATACAATGAAATTGGATTTGTAGGCGATCGTTCGGGGAGCCTCAACCCGAAAACAACCCGAATTTGAGTGGATTTTGGACTCTCCTACAAAGAAACAACTTATTTCGACCTGTTTTAGTTCCTACTAACAGCAATCCGATAGACGATAGGGCCTGAGCACTGTTGTACTTCGAAATGGTATATTATTCAACGACACGACAGTAAATATGAGATATTCTATTAGTCTAAACAAAAATAATCTTAACCTAATTATCTATTTTTAGTAGATGTAAGAACTAACCTTTACAAGTCCAGAGTGGAGGTAGAGGTTATGAGGCATGATGACAGCTCCAATGATGCCTATTGCTTGCAGCAGCATGTCTCTGTCGCAGTTTCACACATTGGAATGAGCATACCTTTTCCCATTTCTACTATACTCGGTTTGACTATAAAAAACTGATGACCAACAAACATAATTAAATTGAACAAATCGACAACTTGAAAATCACAACAAAGTTGTAAATTGACGTACCTCATATCCGAACGTTACAGCCATCACAGAGATCAAAAATCCAAACAAAGTTCGAGTTTTCTAAGACCATATTTGTCTAGTAAAAGGAATGTGAATGTGTCGGCGATTGTAAGAAGAACCACCTCCATACAACGGAATCCTAAACACAAAAACAGGACAAAAGCCAAATTTATTACCTTAATTTTGGCATCAGTGAATTAAAACTATCGATATAATCAATATCTGCTGGCTCAGCTCCTGGCCCCAACCTTCGTGTTCTCTGCACGGGCCTTACTGGTTAGCATCTATAGATCCGCGATACAAATAACTACTATTCGGTTTTAAGGAGAGCCGATCCAAACAGGAGTTCGCTACCCCCTCCATCTGCAAGCAGATGAAACCCCGAAAACCCTAGGAGAGTGATCGAGGGAGTGGACGGAAACTCACCACCAGGGAGCCCCAGGGGAGCTAGTCATAATTATCAGCTTCTCTAGGTACCTGTTTTTGTATTAACCAAAGCCAAAAGCCAAACCCTCCCTAGCTAAGGTTCTACCAATAGACAGGTTGGTACCGAGTTCATAACAGAACTCACATGACGAGAGACATCTTCAGGGGGCTAGCCCCGAGGAGGCAATCTCTCCCCTTGTAGCCTTCTTGGTACAAGCCATCTGAAGTAGGGTGTTGCTCAACCACGACCACCACGAATCCCGACCTCAACTGAGGGGAAGGCAGGTGACTGCTTTGACCGAGGTCGGTGCATTGTAGCCTGGGGGGCTCCCCTCGCCAGTGGTACCCCTCGACTGTGGTACTGGTAATTAAGATGAGTAAAAAGCCTTTTACGGCATTACTGCTATCACCGGAAGCCCGACCAGGTAACAGGCCTGGAAGCAGAGAATTTGTACCAGCTCCCTAACCGCTCTACTCCTGTCAGAGCTGTCAGAGGCATGTGCCAGAGCCCTAACATTAAGGGGGTACAGGAGAGGGAGGCAAGATCCGCGATACAACTGGAGGATCCCCAGGCTCACTAATGGCTTGTAAGGAGCTGACACACTAGGCAGGCACATGATTGGATACGCCACAGGAAGGACGCGGATTCTGGGACTTATTTTTCCCCCTATCAGCCCTCATTCCACCACTACAAGCCCTACCCTCCTTGAATGGAGCAGGAAGTCCCGATCTTTCTCATCTCCCTCTCTCCCATCCTATCCCTGCCTAGTGTTCCACCTCCTTTAATCATGGACCACAGAAAGTCTCCATCCATGTGACGCCCCTTACTTATCTGAGAACAAACAATCGAGCCTACCTTCCATGGTGAAACCTTCACCGAGAAATTGGAATAGTGCAAAATTCTATGTTCGTGTGGTGGCTGCACTGCAAACGAAATCCACGCATTAGGAGGAAAGTATGTAACTTTTATGGGGGGGGGGGGGGTCCTGAAAAAATATTGTATGCGCAGGGATTTAAGCGCTCACGGCAATAAGAAGCCATGAGCGCAATAATCAGAACCATAAAGGCTGGACCCACATGCCGAGCCGAGCCCGCACCGTGCGACGTCCGAGTGACGGACGACACACGGATAGGAAGTAATCATGGGAAATCTTTCGGGGAAGTCCCCACTCTTCCGCACCGTCCCTCCGACACGAGCCCGCACCGTCTCAAACTACTTTTGTTTAGTTTTGCACGGACGTGCCTCGGATAGCAATTGACCTGGAAAAGTTAATTGAGGAGGTTCGCAATCGCGGAAAAGGATTAATTTCGATTGGAAAAGGATTAATTTGGTTTGGAAAAGGATTAGTTTCGATTGGAAAAAAATTAATTTGGTTTGGAAAAAGATTGATTTCGTTTGTAAAAGGATTAATTTGGTTTGGAAAAGGATTAATTTGACTTGGAAATGCTATATATTACCGCACACAAACATTGATCACATTCTGAAATTGAAATGGAAAATTCTGAAATTGTTTTGGAAAAATCTGAATTGCACTTGGAAAATTTTGTATTTGAGTTGGAAAGTTCTGAAATTGAATTGGAAAGTTCTGAAACTGGATTGGACAATTCTGAATATCGTTTGAAAAATTCTGAAAATGGTTTGGAAATTTAGAAAAATTGGTCTGAAAAATTCCGAATTATACTTGGAAATCCTATACATACATTGGATTTCAACTATCGACCTGCGCTCTGATATTGGCCACTGAAAGTTCTAAAATCGTATTCGTGACAACAGCGCACCAATGAAAATGTCATAGAATGCTGGACATCTCAACAACTGAATTTTTGCTAATAATGAGTTAGAGGGTATGAGAGCCAGAGAGGCTGTTCCTGAGCTCCCTAAAATTTGGCACAAAGATGATTGATTGATTGATTGCACGAATTCGTTTACAAAACCAGGAAGGGATTATGGCCAAAGTGGCCCTCCTCCACCCCCCCCCCTGGCAAACATAAGTTATTACATCCTCGATTTCGTTGTAGGTACATCACAAAACAAAGCTTCCGCAACTGTTTCTAAAATTCGCCAACATTACGACTTGAGCTTCAAATCGTGACTGAACGCGCTCGGTCCTGACTCGGAAATGTGAGGCCTCCCTACTCCGTAACGTACACACGGCCGTGTCGCGGGTCGGGCATGTGGGGTCCAGCCTTTACACTGCTCAAGCGTTTGCCGCGAGCAGGGTCTTCGAACGAGCATTCGTTCGAGGCTCAGGCAGTGTAAACAGTCGCTTCAAGCCGAGCAATGTTCGCGCGGAAGGCTCGCTCGTGCTCGAGGCTGATCCACCCGATGTCGGTTTTCCGACAAATCATCAAAGGGATGCTCGTTTGTCGCCTGCTCAGTGTAAACACCCCGGACCGATGATCGTGGAATCGAATCTAGTTCCTGCCAAGTTGTTGAAGGTGTTACATCTCTCCCATTTGGACGTTCACTTTTGTCAGTTTTATAGATTGTTTGTAATGTGTTTAATGTGTTCAGGCGGAGGCGCTGGGTCTCGTGAAGGCTCTGGAGTGGATTAAGGCCATCCACCCACAGCACCGAGATACCGGATTCTCGTAAGGTGTGTCTTGATTCACTCTGGAATCCTGACTGTCTAATCAACTGATTGAAGCTGGTAGAAAGCTGATATCGGAACTAAGCGTGGCTTTGGTGCCCTTAAGCGTCCGAAGGGTGAAGGCACATGCGGGAGATGTGGGGAATGAGCGGGCGGATGTGTTGGCAAAGGAGGCATCATTGGAGACAGTCAGAGTCACTTCATTCTGTCTCTTTCCTAAGACAACTCTGAAGCTGTTCTTGATTGGCGACGGGATGAGGAGGTGGGAAATACGCTGCTACGACGAAAGGTGAACACACCAAGAGATTTTTTCCGTCATTGAGTCGCGGCAGCAGGTGATCATCCCAGACGATTACCGACTGACGCAGATATTGTCGGGCCATGGTCGCTGCAGGCATTACCTCCACCGTTTCAGCATAATAAGTTCGTCAGCGTGTTCTTGTGATGACTCGACGCCTCAGACTTTCCATCATCTGCTTTTTGACTGCCCCCTTTCAGAGCAGCATCGCGCCCCCTTCATCAGGGATGTGGTTGTCAGGGGTAGACTGTGGCCTCCGTCGGACCGTGACCTCATAGATCTGCATATCAGGCCCCTGCGGAAGTTTGTGTTACATTTAGATGATTTGGAAATCCCTAATGACCTATATTTTCTTTCGTAATTTCTTTTTCTTTCCTCTCATAGTTGAAGTCACTATTTTACCTTATTTTATTATCTTTATTTTCCTCTTTATTTATTAAAAATATTGAGTAATTAGTTTTTAATAAGTACCAAATAACATGTAGTACTGTAGTGGAGCATGTTGTAAATTTCATTTAAATAAGAATAAAAAAATGTTTTTAAAATTTCATTTCGACTTTTTCGCGATGGAGTGGGAAAATGTAAAGTGTCTGACGTTGATTTCCCTGTATGAGGGGTTCCCAGAGCCGTAGCAGCCAGACCACAAACTTTATTTTAATAAAATTAATCTTTTTTTCTAATACATAATCTAGAACCACAATTGATGCAGCGACAACCGAAGCACTCGATAACACGGGTGCCATCTAATCGCAGGAAATGCTCGCGAGCGACTGATCGTCGGAAATGCTCGGGCAGTGTCAACGGTGGTGCTCGTTGAAAACTTGCAAATGCTCGATGCTCGAGCAGTGTAAACGGGGCTTAGCTAACAGCAGAATTCCTGAAAATGTCATCCAAACCAGAGATTGAAGAGAGCTTGACGGGATTAAAGCCGACATCTTGCACCCTGGCTAAATTGAAGGTTTTGGGTCACTTTAACGCATCCGTGAATTTGATGACTTAATTTTGAATTTGATTGACTTAAAATTTACGTGTTTGCTGAAACATCAATTAGTCCAACAGCAATGTAATTCATAGGAAACCGCTCGAAAGGACGCAAACTTTGTTGAATCTTTTTTTATTATGAAGAATGCAAAGTTTTTTGCACGTTCTACCTCTGGTAATAAGGAAGGAAATGTGCAAAATTATCTTACTTATTAATAAAAACGGAGTTGAGTAGAACGTTGTCTATTTCCACGAAAATAATGAGTTACAAGTTAAATCGATTTCGACGGTTAGGTCATCATCAGTAACAAACAATAACTGAAGGTACATCACAAAGAGCATAGCTTATATAGTCACAAGTGAAAGGGAGCTTGAATCCCATTGGTCGAGAAAGTGAAAGTCATACCCAATCAGATAAGTGAAAGGAGAATCCTATTGGCTCAGAGAAGTGAAGGGACCTGGGAGGATCATCAAATGCCAATCAAGGCAGACAAAGTGAAAGGGAGCTCAAACATTGGTGAGGGTAACATTGTGAAGGGGAGACCAAGCTATTGTGGGAAGGAACCTATCAATGGTGAAACATGTTGAGGGACCACCTCATTCAGACATTTACCAGAACTATCACTCTTAAGAATCTCGAACTTTTCAAGCAGTCTTCAATCAGCTTTTCAGCATCAACTTTCCCAGGTCCCTTCACTTCTCTGAGCCAATAGGATTCTCCTTTCACTTATCTGATCGGGTATGACTTTCACTTTCTCGACCAGTGGGATTCAAGCTCCCTTTCACTTGTGACTATATAAGCTATGCTCTTTGTGATGTACCTTCAGTTATTGTTTGTTACTGATGATGACCTAACCGTCGAAATCGATTTCACTTATAACTCATTATTTTCGTGGAAATAGACTACGTTCTACTCAACTCCGTTTTTATTAAAATGGTTTTCCACAATCTCATCGCGAGTGATTTTATTCGTATCTTACATATTACCAAAATTCAGTCTTCAGGAATTTATTTTATAAAGTTTTGAAATATTCAGTGTCCTCGGATAAGTCACGCACCTGAGAAATTATTCGTATTTATATATTAACAAGCTCTATTCACGTTGGTCGCCATAGCATCCAGAAGGAATTCCTACTTTATTACATTATTACACAGATTACTTATGTTATTCCATTACTATTCTAAGGTCAATGTGTAGGAGGTAGTTAGATGTCGGTGTCTTTCAAGAAGCTTTAGCTTAGTGTAGCTTCACGTGCTCGGTATTCCAAAGTTAGTCGCATTCATGGTCATTCGAAGGGGTTTTGATATGCAGGAACTGGCTTGCAGGGGAAATGGTTCGTCCTTTTAGACGTGAGCTCGTCTGGGTGCGAGATTATCTTGAAAAAAATTGTCTATTTCTACATGGGTTGGGAATCAAGACAATAAATTCTCTTCCTAGCTTTGGATGGGATACACGGTTAAGAGACGTTCTAGTTCTTACTCCTTTCAACCTATCAAAAATGTAAGAAGGGTAGATTTGAAATTATTAGAAAATTGATATTTAGCGTCGATCGCTTGTCTGATCATTATAAGGCCCATGTCCCACAAGTTTTAACACAGAATGTGTTTTAGCCTTGGACTAACTAGCCAAAAAAAAACTGACGAAATCTGGGACGACAACATGGATAACGATGATACGGAACTGAGTAACCTGGTGTTATGACGCGGTGATTGTATAAGATTCTGATTTAGTGGGAGGAAAGTAGCGAAATTATGTGAAACGCGTGAGCAAAAACACATTCTGTGTTTCAATAATTTCGTCCGAAGTATGTAAATAGAGGTTACCGGGGGTCCAGGCGGCTTGTTTGATACGTATTTACCTCTAAATTCTAATGGTACGCGGTAATTCAAAAGGTTATTCGTGGAAACGTTGGTATTTGTCTATGTACCGCAGAATAGTAGCAAATTCGGACTATTAGATCGTCGTAAATGCGACCTCAGAATCGAACTTAGTGCCCTCGAAAACCTCTATATTCCTATTTTCAACAAAAAACACAGACAAAACACAAGTAACAACAAACAGAAAGACAAGTTCGGTAGCCAGAAATTTTAGACAAACCTAAAGGGGTACAAATTTGAAAAAATAGTCCAAAACAAAATACGGGGGTTTTCTGGTTCATCATTCAATCATAGTAATATATGGTATATTCGGATTCAGCACAAAATTTCTGATACCGATGCACTCTAAAAAATGAAAATTGTCCAAAAATTTAAAAAATTATGTATAATGAAAACGTGTGTATATTTCGCTCATATCCTAGAAGAGGAGTACAAGTCCAAAAATGTCATTTTTGAGTTAGGAACAGTTTTGGGTAGTGGAAGTGCTGTTTTTCACCCCTAGAAGACAAACTTAAGCCTAGCTCATTCCCCCTCCGCCTGAATGCTGAAAGTTCTTTATTCGATGGAAGGGGCGAGCCACCTACGTTCGCAGAAGACAGGCACAAAGCCCAGTGCTACCCTCTAAAGTGGACGTATCGCCTCTATTAAGTGATTTCCTCAATTAAAGAAACCTAGTGTTAATTTTTTGGAAACTACTATCACAATCAAGACGATCAACAATGATAAATGCATGTTTAATGTGCAATTTATCAAAACACTTCGTTCCCTCGAGCCTAGCCCATAGGACCCCCCTCCTGACCTTGTCCCAAGAAGGTAGTTGACTGGTGATCTTTACAGAAAAATAATAATTGCAATAATAATCACAATTATAATAATTTACACGGTTTCCTAATTATTTCATCCATCATGATGTGGCTATTTAACAGCAGGTAGGTAGATGGTTACCTACTTGTGTTTCTAGGACGTTGTAAGACTTGGGAATCCTTGAAAATGCGATTAATATGGGTTAAAGGTGGACAACACTCAACGGAAAACAAAATAACTAGATACTAATCCGTTTTAGTCCCTTCAAAACCCAAATCCATGGAAGAAAATCCATCAGTCTGTGTCTCTTGTGTTTGTCCAGGCATTATTCCCCAACCGATTCACGTGGTTCCTCCATTGTTCAACCCTAAAATTTATCTAGCGCTGTGGACTACGTCATCCACATTAAATTTTGCCTTGAAGGAGGGGGGGAGTAGAAACTATTAAAATTTGTTTTTTTTAAGCATAATCTTGTGTATTTCGCCCAAACCTCAATTTCCCACTGATTTGAGTGTTTCTTTTTTGTTCGACGTGGAAATCTATCTAGTTTTGCACTGCATTGCTGGAATTTGGAGATTAGAGTAAACAGAGGATGAACGAGGGGTTATTTAGTGAAAGTAAGGCTCATTATGACAGCACGTTGGGCTCGCTACCTACTCCTCAATTTCTACCGATTCGCGTGTTTCTTTTATCCGACTCAGATAACTAACTGACTAACATTAAGTCGCCAGAGTACTGAAATTCTCATTAGGGAGGGACAAGTGGAGGATAATATTCACAAAATTGCGATTTTTCGATAGTTTGGTTCATTTAGGGCTTATTAATGGTACCCAAGCTTTGAATCTTTATGAATAAACCTTTGTATTTTCATGAACTATAAATTTTGACACCATAGAACAAATTAGTGGTGCCACTGGTGTGTTTCACCTTGAATGTCTACTCCCACGGACTACCTACCGAAACTACCGATGAAATTTGTACTGGTTGTACTGAAACCGTTGGAGAAGGAATGGTGTCGAAATCCCACGTTGGTTATCTTTGATTATAGATTTTAAGAAGCTGTTTCAATTACTTAAGAATATTTTTGGAGACAGAATTATAAATATCTTCCGTTTTCAATCTGTTTTATTTTTCCGACAACTCCCAATCTAATAAATTCTCGTTTTATACACCACAAGTCATGATTATTCTCATTTAAAACCAAATTAATCATTTGGGAAAGAATAAAAATCGTCCATGAAAAAAAGTGACATCTCTGAAATAAAGAAATATTGTCCACGAAAAAAGGGAACAACACCAAAAATCGAAGAAATTTGACAAAAATATTCCCCCCACTCCTTCCTCACTAGCGAAAAGAATAATTTCGGTCCATGAGCTGTAGATGCATTAGTACGGGAACATTTTCCCCAAATATCATTAACATTAAACGTGTTGTCGTGGAGATATAGCTATTTGTTTGAGTGTAAAACTTTGAAAGCGATTTCCCGAAAATCACATTTCTGGACTTGTACCCCTCTTCTAGGATATGAGCGATTTGTTGTACCCAGAAATGCAGTAGCCGTGTGGGTACTCTATGAGTTCGTGGAGACGAGTAGAACGTGAATATGGACTCCTAACATCATCAAAACATACCCTGTGCATACAGTATGTTGGTATGGTATACTGAAAATCGAAAAAAAAAAACAACAATAGCACTGTGGGTATTCGTCTATGTACCGTTGAATAGTAGCAAATTCGGGCCATTAGATCGTTATAAATCTCACCTCATAATCGAATTTAGTGCTCTCGAAAACCGCTATATTCCAACTTTCAGATCAGAAACTTCTGAAGCTCGGGTGAACTTGTTGATTTCTGAGGACCCAATTATTTTAAGATAAGCAAAATTGTGTTATTTTCTTCGACGGAGAATGCATACATTTGATAGGGTCGTAAAATAAATAACTTCCAAGGGAATATTCCCATTACCCACCCGTCCCTGGGAGTATCAATTTGATATGAAGTGAATCTAATCTACCATGGTTATGTAATAATACTAGAACTCATCTAATTATTGCAAGTTAATTAGCATTTTAATTAGTTACCACACAAAAATATATCTTTACCCTTCAGGTGATATTCCTACATTACATCATGCATTAATAATGCATTCATGAATAATCTGAGCATTTATATGACTGATGTGACCAGTGGAATGAAGAATCGAACTTTCCAAGTTATGTTGAATGCTTTCTCCTCTCTTTTGAAATATCCGGGAAGAAGGAAGTTGGTGCTTGAAAAGGGGTGGAGCTGGGAGATGGTGATGCGACCAAGTTGATGTCCGGAGGAAAGACAACTACTGGGAGGGATCCGAAATCACATTACCATGTCTTGGCGAGGCCGTGATTTATATATGAAATCCCCCATACTTACCTGCGTTTTCCTCAAGGAAGAGTTTTGCGGGACCTTGAAGCGATGGATGCCCCGAGGGACGAAAGTTTGTAAATTTGCTTTCGCATATTGTTGAGGAGCAAAGTTGACAGTTCGACGTTTGGATGAATCATTGTCTCGTACGTTGTGTAAGTCAATGAGGCAGGTTAAAGATGGGACTGCCCTTCTTCAGTAGAGATGATGTAAATATAAGTATTTATTTATAAAATTGTAGTATTTTTAGTTAAAAATGAATTTTCGAAATTTAAAAAACATTAGTTACGCAATATTAGTTTGAAATAAATTTAAATTAATTGAGACGCCTCATCCCCTACTGTTATAATAAAGAATTTATTTCTTTAAAAAAAACAAAAACAAGTGGGTGTGGCACATAGCTTTCTCGTATCGATTACCCGATTGTATCGATGATCCGATGCAAAGTAGTTGATCTCAATTTCCGTCTAGATGGAAATGTAGTTAATCCTCGCCCAAGGTTGAAACTAACAACTCGGTGTCCGAGATATATATTAGCAATGATGCATCGACATCTGAATGATGATCTGAAAAATCCTGGGGAGTATGCCAGAAGTAAGTATAAAACGAAAATATACTCCTTCTTGATAAAAGTTGGTCCTCAAAAAGTAGAGTCTCTCTTAGTTAGGAAGTATGTGTAAGAATGAATAAATTTAGTAATGTATGTAATTTTAAAAAATTCAAAAAAAGTGATGTGAAGTAAAATTATGTTTTAGAAAAATATATAAAACAGAGATGTAAACAGCTATGATTTTGAGCAAACAAACTACAACGACTCCCTAAAGCAACACAGACCTAGGTCTAGCGCTTTAGGGATATTGATATAGTTTGTTTTGAAATATATATTTTCTTTACTTCATGTACAAGTATAGTAATGTGTATCGTAGACACAAGGAAATTTTTATCTTTTCAAAAGATGTATTTTATATTTTATGTTCTTTTATATTTATAAATCATTCTCTCTCTCTCTCTCTCTCTCTCTCTCTCTCTCTCTCTCTCTCTCTCTCTCTCTCTCTCTCTCTAAACATCAATCACTCAGATCACTCAACATCAGACACGGAACCAAAATTGTTCAGGAAGGTCTAAAACATAAAACGCGAGTGGAAATTTTGATTTTGGAAATTTTTTTTTTTTTTTAGTTTAAGATAAGTTTGATTCCATATTTATCGTAAACTGTTGAGAGGTTCTAGTAAATATACCTACATGATTGATGCTTATAATAGGTTCTTTGGACGGGAGAACTAATAAACATTGTAGGAATTTATTTAGAGTAACCTTACTTGACTTGCACTGATACAACATAGGTTTGTTTGTATGGATACATGGAACAGTTTGGTAGGCACGTATAAGAAATTCTTGGTCATTATTGAAAATAATAAACCAAAATTACAATTTCAAAAATAACACAAAATCATGAAAAATAAAATTTGCATTTTGTTCATTAACGCGAAGAAAATTTACGAAAGCAATATTATTATGAGTATAATTAGAAATCTTTTTCATTTTCTGGTAACTTAACGGCTTCTGGAACCAGCTCGTTTTTTTTTTTTTATGTTTCCTTCTTCTTCCGAGGGTTGTGGTTTAGAATTTTCATTCGTATGAACGATCGGGTCCGGACAAAGCATTGAACCACGAAGTCGTCCTCATGGGGAAGCTGTGACTTTATTTCTCCCACAATGTAACGAAAACTTTCGTCTTTATTGCATTCCCGTGGAATTTGTTGAAAATATTTTACATTTCCTGCACAGTTTTCAAAAATTCTTCAGGCGGTTTCATAAGCCACCCTCGGGATCGAGAGAGAAAAACGCTGCAAATTATTACACAACGGTTTATTATTTTTATATAGATCACTCGTCTACAAAATCACCAACCATCCAATATGAAGAGAAAAATAAAAAAATTAAAATAAAATCAAAAAATAAAAAAATCAAAAAAAAATCGAAAAAATCAAAAAAAAAAAAAATCAAAATCACCAACCATCGATCGCATTTCGGTCAGCTCTAATTTGAACGGAGATTAGGCCTCTTTTGCGATTCACACTCGTGTTTTGATTTATATATATATATATATATATATTTCAATATAAACCCTTAAATTTTCGTAGGGAGTGAACGGTTTGTCCTACAGAGCTCCGCGTGGTCTCAAAAAATTCTAAAAATTCTATAGAATCTTAATTTGAAGGAAAAACAATACCTTTATATCAAAATTTTTTGAGTTAGGGCGTTTTCAAAATTTCAAAATTGATTTTGGAACCCTTAGGAGTGACCTACATCAACCAAAAGCTTCGGGGCACAACTAGACCCCAAATGGAGCCTACATACCAAATTTCATCAAAATCGGTCAATGCTAAGTGGCAAAAGTGCCGCGTACGGCGTACGGCGGACGGACGGCCAAATTTTTATTCGATTTTTGGATTCTACGTACCTTGAAACGTAAACCATCAAATTTTGAGGGGGTGTTAAAATTTTTTTTTTCTTGGTCGATTCCAAAGGTTCATTATTGAAAATAATAAACCAAAAGGAGCTAATTATTTCGCTTCGAAATTTTGGTCGTTGTATTGGAGAAGCCCACATCGGGTGTTTCTTATGCGGTCACTGGTTGATGCTTGAGGATAAGAGGTACTTGAGACACTTCCGGTCGATAACAGCAAATGTGGTATAGCATCTGGCTTGAGTGACTTCTTCAGTGATATATTCAGTAATTCTCCTTTTAAATCTCACTCATAGTCTGAGCTGTCAAAATGCCTTGAACAGATGTAGGCATTTGTAGTTGAAAAGCAATCAGCTCGTTTGAAGCCAAACCCCATTCTTGAGAATCGATTTGGAAAAACCTGGTCTTCTGGGAATCGATGGTAAAAAAATTACAAGTTTTTTCTGGTTACGATGATAATTACTCCCCATCGCCAAGCAAACCGTATTTGATGAAAACGACGATTGACACACTTCCCAACAGTCAAAAAAGGCACTGAGACGAGGAATAATGTTTCAGTTTCAACAACAATTAGAGGTAGACTGAAACGGAGGGATTGAAAGTAGGTACTCGTAGTATAGGGAAAGTGGATCGCCGAAGAGATGGGGCCGGTGACGTCACAGCCCTGAGTTTTCCCCAGCTGCCAGGTTCGTGACCCCTACCTTGTAAGTGTATCATCCTTGACAACAATTTTTTCCCCAAAATTTGTAAATAGACTCAATTTTGGAAATTTCAACAAAAAAATGTCTAAATCCGATGAGTAGAAGTCCTCCAAATTTGGGTTGAACCTAGGGAATCACTAGTGCTGGGGAGCGCTCGGAAGCTCTGTAGAAGGAATGAAGCACAGGCTGAGATTTATTTTTTTAGTGTAACACAGGCTGGTCAGCCCAATAAGAAAAACATTAATTGAAAAAAAGAAATTACAACGGTTATGTTGTTTACAAACATGTAGAGTACCCACGAAGTCAAGAGAAACTTGCACTATTTATAATACCTCTTCACTTGCGCGGGGGAACAAGAGATTGAACAACGTTTATTATACATACGTTTATAGTAATTATCTGACGACCTTCGCTTAACTAAACACATGATGATGAAGGAATGGCAAGAGGAGTACGACAGAGTGTCCCTGGAGAAGGGCTATAACCACTACCAAATTCAGCCCGCCGTCTCCAAAGCTCCGTGGTTCTCAAGAAAACCTTTTTCGAGACCCGAAATTGTACAATTAGTGAGGATAAGAACCGGCCACGGCATGATAAACCGTTCCTTAAACATGGTAGCGGTCAAGGACACCCCAAACCCAGAGGTCCCAGGCCCAGAGGTGGAGGATGTAATACACAAGCTGTTGATTTGCCCATTTTATGAGGAGGAACGACGCGAATGGATTCGGACGCTGGAGGATCGAGGGATCTGGGAACTGCTGAAGATGTCAACCAACAGAGAGCTGAAAGTGATGCTGATAATGGCCAGAGACGCTGGTATACAATTCTAAAATAATCAGTGTACAATTCTACAAACATTTTTTAGAAATCTACTTATTCTTTCTTATTTAAAGTACTGTACTACAGTTGTATGATGTAAGCAATGTAAATACCATGTGGCTATATGGGTTTAAAAAAACCCACTGTCAATAAATTATTTTAAAAAAAAATTATCTGAAGATATAAATTATCAACTCGCATTTCAATAAAGACCCGACTTTCTTTTTCTCTCTTGAAAATCCGCGTAGATCTCGGCATTTTCGATTGAAAACTTCACCACAACACGAACGCAAAAACAAGACGAGCTAAAAAGCAAAGTAAACCTTCACACAGGCTATCATTCTTTGAGGTTTCGATGCTAAACGATGTATTATATTCGATATATATCGATGTTGAGCTATTCCTTTCTCTCAGGAACTACTCATCCGATTGGAACCGAATTTTTAGAGGATGTTCTTCTAGTATGCACCTTTACTTATGATGGAGGGTTTTGCGGAATAACGCCATGGAGCTTAAATATGTGTGTATGAAAATTCAAAACATCGCTAAAATTTAAAACCCTCACTTTTTTTCTGTGAATTTCATAAAAACTTTGTTAGCCATATTTGCTTCACTAAGTATACTGATAGTGCTGTCAAAATTTCAAATTGATTGCTCGAGTGTTCTGAGAGAAAAATGAACATTTATATCAAAAATTTAGTTTTAGGACAGCTCACGTTTGGAGATGTAACTTTGTTTTGGTCGGTTGTACTGAGTTCAGATTTTTACCAAACAACCAGAATATCTTGAGGATTAGTTCCTGAAAATTTCATCAAAATCGGACGAACCATTGAAAAAGATCGCAATAGAACGAAAATTGCTGCCACATCGCGGACTTGACATATTTGTCCCCCTAAGTTCAGTTTTTATACAATGAATGTATAACTGCATTTATCCATTTAATTGCACTAACAGATTCCATGAGTCCACGTTATTCTTTTGGGGAAAATAATGAAACAGTATTCAAATGTTCATTTCGCAATAGTATTGTCTCTGAGAGATCAGGGAACTCATGGGAAAACGAGATATCCTATTACCGGGTATACTCTTTGGCGCATACTAAAATAATGCTAATAGTGGCAGCTCGGTTTAATTTCTATGGAATCTTCTTGGGTTCTCCTCTGAATTGTGAAATCGTTAGAGTGAGAGTTCTACTTGAGAGCTCTTCAGGAAGACTTTCCTTGTATAATCCGAAGATCATTTCCATACAATTAAAGTGAACTGTACTATCGAAAAAGGCGGTACTTACTCGGCCATTGTTGATATAAACCTCAAAAAGTCCATTCCTGCAGCATGAGTTATTAAGCGAATTTCCTTAGAAATGAGGAGGATTTCTTAGAGCGCTATGTCCAAAAACGGAGTTTTGAGAAAAGACGAACAAAGTTATCACCAGTGCACAACGCCTAAAATAAATTTCAAGCCATTGAAAGCCAAAGAAAGTCAATAATAAGTTTGTTGAATTTGAGTTTTTCTGAAGTTAAAAAAAATTAAAAATGTGGAAGATGGATGGTCATAGCACCTTTGTGCTTTAAGGTCACAAATATATTCAGAATTTCATTTTTCAGGTTGACAACTTTTGAGACACTCTGTATAGGTACCTATACATTTTTTTTTTAATTTTTGGACAATATTAATTTTTCGGAAGTGCATTGGTATCAGAAATGTTGTGCTGAATCCGAATATACCATAATACATTACTATGATTGTGAGGGTGTAACGGATAAATTTTGTTTCCTTAATTTTCTTTCTCCGCAAAAGAAATTGTGGCAAGGGTTCGCTCGATTGTTCATTGATGCGAGATCTATGGGATGTGCGATTGACTGCGGAGTTCTCCGATGAATCAGCAGAGGGCATGATTGACATCGGGACAGGTTAATTGTGTGTCGGGTAACCTGTCTCAGTTAATTCCAAATCCTCTCAACAGAGTTAATCTAGCTCGCATTGAGAAGGAATACCCTTATCACAAACTTTATGAGTTTTCCTCTAGATCTACATATTGCCTGAAGTTTCTTCTAATTTTCTTCCCGAATAAAAACCGTTGAAATTTTGTGCTGAAATAGAACTACATCCTCATCATCATCTTGAAGAAAAATTTACATGTGCTCCAAACCTGAAGTGAGGCAGAAGATTGATAAGGGAAGATAAGATGGGAGGAGGAGTTTCTGAGGTTAGAGAGAGGATTGCTCCAGTCCTAAGACAATTTTTGTTTCGAGTACCTATTTTGAGAAAACTGTGTCGAAGTTTATGATTCGAAACTCTAATTTTCTGCTGTTGATCAAATAAGCATCACCGATTTTGCTGGAGGAATTCAAATACCCACCTGACCTTGAAGATATATGAGGGATTCTACTTTGGATTGGTTGTGTTCGCTGATAAATCCAAATTCTGCCACCCTGGTACCCCAAGTGGTGCAACCTGTTGATAGAACTGACCACTCTGATAAGCTGATTGAACGGACTACCCCGATAGGCTGCCTCCACTGGTTGGATTTGTTCCCTGCATACCTGAATCAAAACTGGGAAGAAGGGGCTTTTGCTATAGGCACCTTGGAGGATCACAGGTTCCGGCAGTTAAATAATGGTTGATGGTCTGGCTCTTGATAGTATATTGATTAATAAAATACGACTAAAATTGGTATAGGGGTACTTATAACTATCTCCCAAAGGTTATTTATGATCTTAGGGAATATCTTTCATTGCCTGTTAATTTTTGTTTGTTAGGAGTTTAAATAGTAAGCTTTAATTGTTGTATCTTTATTGAATTTGAGCGGTACCGCAGATAGGCATCTCAAATATTTGAATAGCAATATATTTTTATGTTAAAATTGTGTATGGATCTTTGTTACTTTCTTCCTATTCAGAAAGTATCTGGCGCCCAACAACTAAAGGTAAACTATACCAACATTACCATTGCTAAGCCTGGAAGGCCACTATTCCAGAAATCCACCCTTTTTTGAGCTAGTCAAAAGTGAAATAAAAAAAAAGTTACAAGGGTAATAACCACAAAAACCGCGAAAACCCCGTTTTTTGGACTGTACTTCTTTGAAACAAATTTCTTTTTTTTTTGGTGACATTTTTTTTTTTTTTATCAAAAAATTTTGAGGCCATTGCAATAGCTTCAGTTTCTTTGAAAATTCGCTAAAACCATGAAGTTTCCATAAACAAGAAGATGTCCGTGAAACTGGAAACTGAAATTCTGGCTTGAACCGTGTCATGGAGGACGAATCTATTCACTACCAGAGGTAAACTTTCTGTTGAGTACTCGGCCTTAAAAAGCCGTGTTTTTTTCTACTACTAATAATAACTATAATGTTATGACCCTACTACAGTCGCGTTACTAGACAACGTCTTATATGTATGCTCGTTACCTAAAGAACCGAAACAAAGATTATGATCCAAAGAATGTAATAAAGTCTTGTCTTGATTCTTACGTATACCTAATGACTTCTGCTTTCTAAGATTATTTTAATTTAAATAAGATCTAAGTGGATACCCACAGGGATATCACATTTATGGCGCAGTCTGTATCGGGAACAACGTCTGACCCAGTAGGCCGACGAACTAATGTTGGTCCAAGTTGCGAGGAACGAGAAGAACTTGAAATTCAGCAGCAGCAGTTGGATTCGAAGTATGTTGATGTTTTCAATTCCCTATTGCTGTCCCAGCAATTGAGTATCTCAACTCTCCTGAAAAGTGTCTCGTCTTCATTCAGCTCTGTACTTCAGGCTGTTTTGGATAGTCCTCAGTCTCAAGAAATGACGATACCAAAATTCGACGGATTGAGGGAAGATCCTTCGACGTGGATGTTTATGTTTGAGCGTGCCTGCCTTCAGAACAAATGGCGTTCAGATGATGAAAAAATAAATTATCTACTCGGGTGTCTTGAGTCTGGAAGTGTAGCAGAAAAGTGGTACCGCTCGCGTCTGATCGACGGCTTTTCTTCAGACTGAGAGGAATGGAAGCAATCTTTCATTACAGCTTTTGGTCAAAATCCAGTTCAGTTGATGACAGAAGCAATGGAATTTGCCTACGAATGCGGTAGTATCATTGAGTATTTCTACGAGAAACAACGCCTCGTGACTCTCGCATTTGGAAAGCTCCCGGATAGAGCCTTCAATCTACTACTAATTCAAGGTCTCCCCAACTCCATGCAAGACTTGCTCCTTGCCACGGTGGACGTCAACAAAAGGGATGATCTGAGATGTGGATTGGAGCGTTTGAAGCCTGTCAAATCTGTTGGCTTGGGAAACTCTCCTGAGACTCAACCCTTGGAGGTGAGTCTTGAAAGCCATGTTAATTTTGACGTATTCTCTTCATTTGATCTTTCATTTTCTGATGATAAGCCTCTTATTCAACCAATATACTTGAATGGTGTTAAGATTCTAGCTCTTTTTGACACTGGGGCGTCGGTTAATCTAATATCCGCAGTAGTTGCCAAGGTCCATGAGTGGAAATTGAGGAGTGAAAATAAAGTCTTACGGGGATTCAATGGGTCAACCGAACGCATTTCTCAAGTAGTTGACTTGTGTATTCAATTGAAAGGTTCAGTGATTAACAGTAAGGCCTATGTCACAAATTGTCTTCCTTATGATGCAATCATTGGTTGGCCTACCCTTCACCGTTTAGGATTTCAACTCATCAGCCCAGACTTAGAAGTTGTATGTCAAACTGAAGGAATTAGTAAGTCGAAGGAGAGATGTTTCACGAAAGATGATGTCCTTAGATTATTCCCTAAACAGGTTAACATGAGCCCAAAGCCCTTCGAAGAAATTAGCTTTTCTCTGAAGCCTTCAGCACCAGTAGTTAAGCAGAAACCATATAGATTAAACCAAGAAAAATATAAATGGGCAAGAATAAAAATTGGTGAACTTCTAGATAAAGGGATAATCCGGCATTCGACATCTGATTACGCATCACCATGCGTAATTGTACCAAAGGAGAATGGAAGTCTTCGGCTATGCCAGGATTACAGGCAGATCAACGAATTTACTGAATTAGATCCCTACCCTTTTCCTCTGATTGATGACATTATTTCCAGTTTTGGTGGTTGTACGCATTTTTCCAAGTTAGACCTCAAAGATGGTTTCCATCAGTTTGCTATAACTGAAGAGACTAAGAAGTTCACTTCATTCGTATTACCGTTTGGTCACTTTGAGTACAATAAGTTACCATTTGGTTGGAAAAATTCTCCACCGAAGTTCCAACGCTGCATGTCTAATGCTCTGGGAGAGCTCTTGGATGACCCATTAATTTGGGTATACATAGATGACATCATAATTGGGGGTTATTCCATTGAAGATTGTGCTTCAAAAACGTTTCTTGTCGTTAAAAAGCTAACTGAGAAGCAACTTCAGTTGAATCTGGAGAAAAGTTTATTTTGCCAGCCACAAGTAACGTTCCTGGGGCGTCAAATAGATGGTGAGTCTAAGACCACAAAAGAGGAATCCATCGATAAGGTGAGGAACATGACTAGACCACACAATCTACATACAGTACGAGTCTTTACTGGCTTGACTGGGCATTTCAGGGCGTTTATACCTAATTATGCAGCCATTGTTAAACCCCTAGACCATCTCAAACAGAAGGGTATTGAGTTCATCTGGACAAAGGAGGCTGAAACTGCCTTTCAAACCCTAGTTTCTCGAATTACCTCAAACCCAGTCCTGCAGCTCCCAGATTGGAGATTGAGATTTGAATTGTGCACAGACGCTTCACATCATGGATGCGGTGCAATTTTATACCAACGAGATGAATCCAAGCCTAAAAAGTTCCAGCTCCGAGTAATAGGATACTTTTCGTCCACCTTTTCAAAACCGGAATTGAACTATTCAGTAACAGAGAAGGAATGTCTCGGAGTAATAAAAGCGCTGAAGTACTTTAGGTCATATGTGGAAGGTCGTAAGTTCTTGATTCACTCAGACCATCAAGCTCTATCTTACATTCTGTCTCTCAAGGAAGCTAAGGGTAGACTGGCACGTTGGCAGGTGTTCCTTTTAGGATTTGACCTGGAGATTCGTCATCGCAAAGACGCTGAATTGGAAGATGCAGATGCGCTTTCACGATTATGTATTGGTCCAATACAAAACTATTTCGAGTCTACAGTCAACGTGATTTCAAGGACTGACAGTGGTAAAATGAAGATAGACTCCGAGACTACAAGAAAAGAGATCCTACGTAGTTACCATGATGACCCTGAATCTGGGGGACACGACGGGTTCCTGAGAACTTATTCTAAGCTGAGACAAAGATTTTATTGGCCACGGATGAAAAAAGACATTTTGAATTACGTTCGTAGTTGCCACCAGTGTCAAATTCTAAAATTCAAGTTTCGGCCTAAAGCAGATACTCTCGCGATTTCTCCAACAGCAATAGCCCCGTTTCATACGCTTCATCTCGATTTTGGTGAGCTAGCCAAAAAATCGGAAGGACGAGCCAAAACAAAGAGTTTTCTGGTTATCGTAGATGATTATTCTAAATATACATTCGCGAAAAGCATGAAAGAGTCCACCGAAGCCGTAATCAGGTTCCTTAAAGAAATTCCTATACTCGACGAAGTTCGTAAAATAATCACAGATAATGGGTCTTGTTATATATTGCATCTTCTCCTCTTTATAAAAATCCCTGGTCAAATATGTTTGCTACCATGGCTACTGTTCTACACATTGTGAATTGCAATTTTCTTCTTTCAATTTGTACGCAAACTTTTGTCTAATAAAGCCTTACGCTTCTGAAAGGTTTTTCATATCACAATTTATTAGACAAAAGTTAAAATGGACGCCCGTATTCTGAGACCGGATAAATTCGTTGGATCGCCGGATTCCCCGTCAGCCGCCAAAGATTGGAAACATTTCTACAGGACTATCACCAGCTTCTTAGAAGAGACAAAGGTACCGCAAGAGAAGAAGCTAGACGTACTGGTAAACTTTTTATCATCTTCTAACTACGAGTACATTAGTGATTGCACGTGCTATAATCAAGCAATCGACGTCCTAAAAGGTCTGTTCACGCCACAACAGAATGAACTGTTTGCGAGACACTTACTGGCAAACCGAAAACAGCAGAATGGCGAATCTGTTGATCAGTACTTACAAGCTTTACGTGGGTTAAGTAAAGACTGTAATTTCAGAGTCGTTGATGCCCAAACTCACTGCAACGAATCAATTCGCGACGCCTTCATTAGTGGGCTAGCTTCATCTCAAATTCGACAACGAATACTTGAAAATGTAACCCTTACTCTAAAACAGGTTGAAGAAATTGCCAAATCCTTGGAGTCCGCACAGAAAAATGCAGAGGCCTTCACATCTCCACGCCCAGGCGTCCCTGAATCTCTCTGTAACTGTACTGAGGTCTCTAATTCTAATGATTCCAGTCTCAACGCTGCTACTACTCTTTCCAGATTCCACCAAAAATGTTTCTTTTGTGGAGGACGGAAGCATCGAAGTCGGGAGGAATGCCCCGCTGTTGATTCAATCTGCAAAGGTTGCTCAAAGAAAGGTCATTGGCAAAAGGTATGTCAATCTTCGCGCACGCAAAAGAGTAAGTCAGCTATATCTTCATCAATCTTCATTTAGTTGAACCGTGTAAGCCTATTGCCACCAAATCCCGTCGCTTTTCTGATCAAGAAGAGTCTTTTATCAAGTCGGAGGTAGACAAATTGATCAAGGACGGGATCATAGAGGAGAGTTCTTCACCTTGGAGAGCTCAAGTCCTTGTCACTAAAAATGAGAATCACAAAAAACGCTTAGTCATCGACTATTCACAGACGATAAACAAATTCACTCTACTCGATGCTTATCCTTTGCCCAACATTGAATCACTCGTTTCAAAAGTAGCTAAATACGACGTGTTTAGTACCATTGATCTGAAGAGTGCTTACCACCAGATCCCGATCCTCGAGAGTGAGAAGCAGTACACAGCTTTTGAAGCAGCTGGAAATTTGTATCAGTTTCGACGGATCCCTTTCGGCGTAACGAATGGCGTAGCATGCTTTCAAAAAAACGTTAGATCGTGTCATCAGCACCGAACATCTAACTGGAGTATATTCGTACTTGGATGATGTGACTGTCTGTGGGAGGGGACAGGACGAACACGATAACAACTTGAAACGATTCCTTGATGCAGCTAAAAAGTACAATCTAACTTTGAATCTTGACAAATGTAATTTCTCTCAAACTACTATTACCCTTCTTGGATATCAAATTTCGAATAATTCAATGCGCCCCGACCCAGATAGACTAAAGCCTTTAACTGAAATGCCCTTACCACTTAATGCATCAGCTCTGAAACGTTCCCTTGGTATGTTCTCGCATTATTCCCGTTGGGTACCAAAGTACTCAGACAAAATAAGAAGCCTGGTTGATTGCAAGACATTTCCAATAAAACCTGGTACTACTCCCGCGATTGATTTTCAACGAATCAAAGATGATATCGCTAAATCTCTTCTCACAACAGTTGCGAACGACCAGCCTCTCACTGTGGAAACTGATGCATCTGGAATAGCTATTGCTGCAACTCTGAGTCAAAACGGCCGACCTGTCGCGTTCTACTCTAAAACGCTTTCGGATTCTGAGAGAAGGCAATCTGCCATTGAAAGAGAGGCCATGGCTATTGTCTTATCCTTGAGGAAGTGGAGACATTTTCTGTTAGGAAGACATTTCCAACTGATAACCGACCAGGAAGCTCTGTCATTCGTCTTCAACTCTAAACTTTCGAGCAAAATAAAAAACGACAAGATTCTCCGTTGGCGACTTGAGATGTCTCCATACTCTTTCGACATTCAATATCGCCCTGGATCAGAAAATCAGAGTGCTTTTTCTCGGATTTGTGGAGCTGTGAGTTCTCAAGATAAACTTTACGACTTACATAAAATGCTGTGCCACCCAGGCATTACTCGGATGTGTCACTGGGTCAGAAGCAAAAATTTACCATACGGAATTGAGGAAATCAAGAAAATTATCTCCATTTGCCCAACTTGTGCTGAAATTAAACCTCAATATTTCAAAAACTCCAATCAACATCTCATCAAAGCTACTGCCCCTTTTGAGAGGCTCAACGTAGATTTTAAGGGCCCTCTACCGTCAACCAGTCGAAACCGTTATATGCTCAACATAATTGATGAATTTTCACGCTTTCCATTCTCATACCCATGCAAAGATATGACTTCAGAGACTCTCATCCGTTGTTTTAACGACTTGTTTTCTTTATTTGGGACTCCGAGCTACATCCATTCTGACCGTGGAACTTCGTTTCTTTCCAAAGAACTCACTGCGTATCTTCATGGACTTGGAATTGCAACAAGCTCAACGACACCCTACAATCCTGCTGGGAATGGATTGGTTGAGAGATATAATGGAATAATTTGGAAGTCCATTAGTCTGGCCTTGAAATCCAAAAGTCTCGACGTCGCTCAATGGGAAGCAGTTTTACCAGAAGCTTTACATTCTATCAGGTCTCTTCTGTCCACCTCAACGAACTGCACTCCTCACGAGCGTTTTTTTATCCACCCCCGACGGTCACCGAACGGGACTACTCTTCCAAACTGGTTACTTCAGCCCGGTCCAGTACTAGTCAGAAGAAATGTTCGGTCGAGTAAATACGACCCCCTAGTTGACGAAGCAGAATTAGTGGAAGCGAATCCCCAATATGCGCTTGTGCGATTCTCAGACGGGAGAGAGTCCACTGTCTCGCTTAAACAATTGGCACCACGAGGAGAGACGCAAATGGACTGTGAAGCAGGAAAATCAAGCCCACCTCCGTCTACTTCAACACCAATACCGGAATCAGACGCACTTCCTTCTCCAACGCCCAGGACACAAGACCTGGACTTGGTTACTCCCAGACTGGAAAAACCACCGGAGGCAACGCCAAAGAGAATAAGGAAGCTGCCAGATTACCTAAAGGACTATGTGCTTTAAATGTTCAGCGGGGGAGAATGTTATATATTGCATCTTCTCCTCTTTATAAAAATCCCTGGTCAAATATGTTTGCTACCATGGCTACTGTTCTACACATTGTGAATTGCAATTTTCTTCTTTCAATTTGTACGCAAACTTTTGTCTAATAAAGCCTTACGCTTCTGAAAGGTTTTTCATATCACAGGTCTCAATTCACATCGAAAGTTTTCGTCGAATTTCTAGAGAAAAGAAGTATAAAGTTAGTCCACAGCGCGCCGTACCATCCTGCAGGTAATGGTTTGGCCGAAAGAAAGATGAGAGACATAAAACAATTCTTGAATATGTATCCCCACTTCAGAGGAGGCTGGAAACCATGTCTGGATGCAGCAGTGAGACATCTTAACAGATCGCATTCTTCTGGAATTGGCTGTTCACCTAACTTCATGGCATTCGGAAAAATTTCTTTGCATCCTGCCGATGATTTGTATGGAGTGACTCAGGACATGCTGAAAGAAAAACCATTGTCTGAAGAGGCTAAGAAGAAATACCAGCAGCGGATGAAACAGAATTTTGACAAGAAGCACCCGTCTACTGTACCCAAACTACAAGAAGGAGATCTCATTCTAGTCCAGGCAGGATTTCACAATAAGTCACCAATTGTAAAGGGACCATACAGCATCAAAGAAATTTTGAGGATAAATGGCTACCCGAAAACATTGGTCTATGAAGACGATGCCAAGAAAGTCCAGAAAGCAGCGATCAAGAACGTTCTTCGATATCATTGTAGGAACAATGAAAATTCTTAGTGGGGGGAAGTGTTATGACCCTACTACAGTCGCATTACTAGACAACGTCTTATATGTATGCTCGTTACCTAGAGAACCGAAACAAAGATTATGATCCAAAGAATGTAATAAAGTCTTGTCTTGATTCTTACGTATACCTAATGACTTCTGCTTTCTAAGATTATTTTAATTTAAATAAGATCTAAGTGGATACCCACAGGGATATCACATATAATAATAACAATAAAAACCGTGTAGTATTGCGGACATTAGGATTGACCCGCCAAAAAGACATAATCATGTCAAAGCGAATTCAAATAGCACATTTATGCATCCTTGGTATTCTTACATTTCATTTATAACTGGAATGTACGGTTCTGTTTCAAGTGTTGTGAATTTTACAACCAATACCATTAGAAGTGCAATACTAGTGCCTTACTGTGCCTCGTTGTACATTCCACGTGCGCATACCTAGTAAAAATCTAGGCAGTAAAGAAAGGAGGAAGTATCAACGATTTTCTTTCTGAGAGAGTTTATGTTCTTGAGTCAGGTCAGCACCGAGACGAAAATTAATCGTACACCCAAGTGGCGCCTTGTTTCCGGACATTAAAAACTCTTATCGTTTAATGGGGAGTCTCATGAGTATATCGAATGCCCATGAGCAGAATATCCCTCGAGACACCCTTGTTTCAACCGTACTTTACTCTCGGCCATATCCACGTTTCTCAGATGTAGTTGGTTACTCGTTCAGTACTACAAAGTGTACAAGTAGTCTGAGTTTTTACTAAAAACCCTTAATTTCCCACTAGTTCAAATAATTTGTTTTTATGTATTTTTGTTTTTTATGTATGTATTTTTAAAAATTTAAGTTAGATGTATTCTGACAAATCGGTAGAATATTCGAGTAGAAGGTTTCTGAAATGCCCTATTACACTCTGATAACTCAAGAATGACCTCTCCATGGGCCACACTAGCACTATGTTAGCAGTAACTGTCTACGAACTCAATTTTGCTGGAGTAGAAGAAAGAAACTTGGAAAAATCCTTGGTGGGATGTTGGGATCTGTGCTAGGTACTTTGGATAGTGGCGCCATGTTTGACGAGGATACCCAACTAGCTGCCTACAAGGTGAGAAATGAGGGTAGAAGGTACCTCGGAGGCCCTATTACTCTCTGACAGCTCAAGAATGATCTCTCCATGGGCCACACTAACACTATGTCAGCAGTAACTGTCTACAAACTCAATTTTGCTGAAGTAGAAGAAAGAAACTTGGAAAAATCCTTGGTGGGATGTTGGGATCTGTGCTAGGTACTTTAGAAAGTGGCGCCATGTCTGACGAGGATACGCAACTAGCAGCCTACAAGGTCAGAAATGAGGGTAGAAGGTACCTCGGAGGCCCTATTACTCTCTGACAGCTCAAGAATGATCTCTCCATGGGCCACACTAGCACTATGTCAGGAGTAACTGTCTACAAACTCAATTTTGCTGGAGTAGAAGAAAGAAACTTGCAAAAATCCATGGTGGGATGCTGGGATCTGTGCTAGGTATTTTATAAAGTCCTCCAAAAGAGACTGCTCTTTATCATAGAAGAACGCAACATAATTCCTAACCATCAGTTTGGGTTTAGAAAGCCCCATTCCACTATAGACCAAGTCCATAGAATTACAAGTATTATTGAGAGAGCGCTAGAAGAGACGAAGGTCTGCTCTGCCATCTTCCTTGATGTGACTCAGGCATTTGATAAAGTTTGGCATGAAGGACTGATTCACAAGCTTCGTAAAATACTACCAGAATCGTATGCTACACTCTTGCAGTCCTACATATCCAGCAGATATTTTTGTATAAGACAGGTGCTTTTTCAGAGCCAAATATAATACAAGCTGGGATGCCGCAAGGTAGCGTTCTGGGCCCACTTCTGTACCTGCTTTACACTTCTGACTTACCAGGAACTGAAGGTAATACCCTCGCTACGTTTGCGGATGATACTGCAATTATAGCGACTGGGGAAACAAACAGTGAATCAGTTACCAAGCTAAATTTCTGCATCTCCCGTATTCATGATTGGAAAGTGAGATGGAAAGTCAAAATGAATGAGACTGAGTCAGTGCATGTTGATTTCACGAATAAAAGGATCAACTATGTGCCAGCCTTTCTCGATAACAAGGTGATACCGTATGCCAATGAAGAGAAATGTCTTGGAATGACGCTGGATGCCAAACTAAAGTGGAAGTCTCACGTCAAGAAGAAAAACGCTGAGCTTTTGGTTAAATCCAGAAAAAATGTACTGGCTAATGGGCCGAGCTCATACTGTACAAGCAAGTCCTAAAGCCTGTCTGTACTTACGGTGCACAACTGTGCTCTGGGCTCGGCCCAGAGCAATCGAGACATAATTCAGCGCTTCCAGAATAATGTACTGCGATGCTGCGTTGATGCTTACAGATACTTTAGAAATGACAGACTTCACTTCGAGCTGAAGATTGAATCTGTCAATGAGGTCGTTCGCAGCCAAGCCATGAATCACCTTTTGAGGCTCCAAGATCATGTAAATGAGGATGTCATCCAGCTTCTTAACACAGATGATCTGCTTAGAAGACTTAAGAGAACCAAGCCTCACGATCTAATCCACTTAGTGAGACCATCATGAAGTGCAAATTTCAGGACAATAAGAACTAAGTGAAGTATTTTAGTTTTATTAGCGTACACCAACTATGTATCAGAAAAATGTTGCTTATAAGTTGTAACTTGGTGCAATAAAACAAGCAAAAAAAAAATCGAAGGCGGCCAAAATGCCGCCCTGCGCCAATCGGTGTGAGCTCAGATGGTGCAGAAGAAAAGACTAACAAAAATGATGCGTTGTGTAATAATTTGTTGCATTCTGTATTGAAACGGGATCCCTTCATGCCGCTTTCAAACCTTTACAACCTACTCGTAGAAAGTTAGAGAGTTGGGCTTTATTACAAATTAAACCTATGGGGTTAATTAATTTTTCCGTTACCTTAATTAAAGGGAAGGGCCGTTTGGGTGTTATTTCGAGATTCGACTTTAATTAGATTGGTTTCTTTTTGATCGTTTTCACACAGGCAGCGGGGATATTTTCTAGAAGGAAACGTTCCATTCGCAGGGAGGAATTTTAGGGTTAAAAATAAAATATTGTGATTCAAAAATATTATGAATGACAAATCTAGTAAGTTTATATCTGTGTGTTACATGTGAAAAATTCTTCATTCGTATCCTTTTGAAGATACAGTCATGCTACATGTGCTGAATGACCTTTGCTAGCAAACAAGCCAACCGGAGCTAGTGAGCTCAGGTTACCACATTGCCAAGCTGGTCGATATCGCATTGTGGTCAGTCAGAGAGAGATAGAGAGAGAGAGAGATAAAGCATTTATTTACATTCTCGTTTTTTACATTTATGCATAAGTACATTTTTACACAACATGAGTACATTTTTTCTATGCTACCTACCAATAAATAAACCTACTGATTCTACCTCTAGATGCTCCTTTTCCTGCTTCCTTAATCCAAATAATTGTCCTTAAATCTAATACAAAATCATGCTGTATATTTATTTATTTAGGTATCTATTTTATTTATTCTTGTTATTGTAATTCTTATCTCTAGCCTATTATAGAACATTCTTTCTCAGTGAAACATCAATATAATAAATATCATCTAACCTACGTTTCACTAATTCGTGCATAAATGGGAATAGCTCGTATTTCTCGCTTATTCTGCTGGATATGTCATCAGTCGCAGGGGTGTTCGTTTTGGGCATCTGATTTAGCTCTCTGGGGTATTTAACTCTCTTCTAACTTATTACCCTCGTTGGCACTTATAATTTTTTTTCAGTTTTGTTTTTTATTCATAGTTGAATTCCGAGACAAGGAACTGCCTATACCTTCCGGCTTCTCTAAGGTACTTTACCAGATTGTTTAAGTTTCCGTGACCATTTAATATGTTCAGAACTTCGTCTTCCGTGAGCGTACCTCTTCCTAGGCATGAAAGTCGTAATTCGCTCAGAATTGGACACTCTGCCAGGAAGTACTGTGTGGTCTCATTTACTCTCAAATTACACATCGAGCACTTATTCAACCGATCTTCTCTCCACCATCTGTAATTGACTGTTAGCATCTCCGTCCGTGCCCTAGCTAGCAGTCTTATTTTGTTCAGGTCTTTCATGTTTAAATATGCACGACCCTTATTTTGCGTCCGATCCAGCCTGGCATATAGTGCATGATGTTGGGAGTTCACTACTTCTTTCTCCAAATCTGCTTTCCACCGTTCCCGCAAATTAGTCACTAGAGTATACAGGGCTTGTTTCGACCATCTCTCCCTTACTTGGGACATGTTACATTTTTCCGCTGGTTAGTAGTGCCACGACACATCCTCTGTCATTACCTTTTCAGCTATGGCACGAGGAAACCTATTCAACGGATATTTTAGGACCTTATCAGTGTAGTCTATTTGTAGTTTAAGTGTGTAGAAATGGAGCACGGTCAGTCAGGATAAAATATTAAACAACAAGGCGTGAATCTGTCTGAAAACATGCTTTTCAATAATACTGTTGGGATCCTTGCCTGGTGACAAGTGGTTCGCAGCAACTCATTTGTTGACTTTCAAGAACACGTTTTTAATAAAAGCGGCAGTTTTGTAATGCACTCAAACCGTGTATGTATTATGAATTCATCTTCACCATTATAAAATAACTCGGTCCATTTTATTTTACGAATAAAACAGGAGCCAGTAACCCCATAACGGACAAGTTCACTGACGTGAACGGATACAGCTCGCCCTCTGATCACGGATGAGCTCAATTTGAGATTCTTTCTTGCTAACTCAGAGATTTCCTCTTTAGAATTGCAGCTTGGGGAGGCAAACTAGAGCTCTCTTAGCTCCTGGTCAACCACTTGGTGGAAATAACATAATTTTTCATGTTGATGTTGCAAATTTCAGAATGAACCTCAGCCTAAAAAAGTATTATCCATTTTATAATAATATGAAGTCATTATGGATGTAGGAACATAATAATATACTGAGAATCAGCAAAAAACATGATTATAAGATAATTTTGGTTTTAAACAACGGTTTATTATTTTTCTATATAGATCACTCGTCTGCAAATAATACGTGGTCTCAAAAAATTCTAAAAATTCTATAGAATCTCAAATTGAAGGGGAAAACAATACCTTTATATCAAAGTTTTTGGGTTAGGGCGTTTTCAAAATTCATTTTTGAACCCTTAGAAAAGACCTACATCAACCAAAATCTTCGGGGCACAACTAGACCCCAAATGGAGCCTACATACCAAATTTCATCAAAATCGGTCAATGCGAAGTGGGGGAAGTGCCGCGTACGGCGGACGGACGGCCAAATTTTCATTCGATTTTTGGATTCTACGTACCTTGAAACGTAAACCAACAAATTTTGAGGGGGTGTTGAAAAAAAAATTTTCTTGGTCGATTCCAAAGATTCATTATAGAAAATAATAAACCAAAATTATTCAACCTCAAAACGTCGTAGACGGGCGGAGCCTGAAAATGAGGCCTTTTGTAATACCCACGAATAACGTGATTATTTGCAATCTGGCTTACAAAAGATTATAACGGCGAGACGTCGGTTCAGGAAGGAGGGATTCGGGCGGATTAACTAATAAAAGAAACAATTTTTTCGCTTCCGCCAACGAAGAAAATTTCAGCCTCGATGTTCGGATCGAAGGGAGGATCGATAGACAACGTGGTAAAGCCGTCACGTGCTCAAGTTCATGGTCGGCAGTGTGGTCTTTTCACTGCTTGGCTGATTGTTGTCGGAAAGTAGGCTGGAGGGCTTGGTGAGATGGTATCAACTCAAAATCAAAAGTCCATTCATGCAGCATGAATTAATGAGCGAATTTTCAAAGAAATCATTCAGTTGAAGGTGTGGTTAAGATAAGGAACAATGGTGTTGCAATTTTTCTTAGAAAGTTTTTTTTTACACGATTCTTGTTTTTTTTTTCAGTATAGCATACCAACGTACTGTATGCACCGGGTATGCTTTGAAGATGTTGGGAGACCATATTTACGTTCTACTCATCTCCACGAACTCATAGAGTACCCACACGGTTACTGCATTTCTGGGTACAACAAATATTCGCACGTATTCATTATATATATAAATAGATACAAATCAATATAAATAGATATCATTTTCCTTGAAAATTCGCTAAAAGTCAGAAACACTATACCTATCTTGATCAACCCAAAACAAGCCCAGCTCCACTTACTTTTTATCGACATAATCTCTTCCATTCCTCGGATCGTTTATTATACTATACCTGGATACCTATTATTATATTATAATCAACACGTTAGTTCATTAACCTGCTATGATTCAATTCTACAACGAATTTTCAACGCAAAATTCGTACAGAATCTTTACTTAAACACTGAGAGAGAAAAAACACTATTGAACATTACTTTTTTTTTGGTTTATTATTTTCAATAATGAACTTTAGGAATCGACGAAGAAAAAAAAATTTTTAACACCCCCTCAAAATTTGATGGTTTACGTTTCAAGGTACGTAGAATCCAAAAATCGAATAAAAATTTGGCCGTCCGTCCGCCGTATGCGGCACTTTTGCCACTTAGCATTGACCGATTTTGATGAAACTTGGTATGTAGGCTCCTTTTGGGGTCTAGTTGTGCCCCGAAGATTTTGGTTGATGTAGGTCACTTCTAAGGGTTCCAAAATGAATTTTGAAATTTTGAAAACGCCCTAACTCAAAAAATGTTGATATAATGGTATTGTTTTTCCTTCAATTTAAGATTCCAGAGAATTTTTAGAATTTTTTGAGACCACGCGGAGCTCTGTAGGACAAACCGTTCGCTCCCTACGAGAATTTAAGGGTTTTACGTACGATAAATCAGAAACACGAGTGTGAATCGCAAAAGAGCCTAATCTCCGTTCAAATTTTAGCTGACCGAAATACGATCGATGTTTTTCTTCATGTTGGATGGTTGGTGGCTTTGCAGAGGAGTGATCAATACAGACAAATAATAAACCATTGTGTAATAATTTGCAGCGTTTTTTTTTTATTGGTACGGGGCAAGCCCTTAGTCACTTAGACCATAAGTTAGATCTATTGTGACAGGATTCCCTTTTTCACTTAAGTGCCCGTTTGAAAACTCTTCTTTCACAAAGTGTAGAAGTTTTCGGGCCGTTTCCCGAGCAATTTCGGCCGGGACAAGACTAACCTTACCGAAATGCCGGAATCTGGTAGATGCTACAGCAGGACACTCACAGAGGATGTGTTCTGTTTCGACTCCTTCGCAGCAGAGCCGACATTCAACTGTCCTGGCCTTGCCCATCTTGTTGAGATGGTATCTCAAGGGGCAGTGGCCAGTCAGGAGACCCGCAATGGTGCGAAGGTCCTTTCTCCTTAGCGACAGCAGAGCTTTTGCTCTTTTTTTAGAGATGGTGATCAGCTGCTTGGCTTGCCTCTGCTTTGGAGTGTTGCGCCAGTACACAGCTCTCTTGCTGTCCTCCCATTTTTGGACCTGTTGAGTAATGAAGCTCTTAGTAACCCCGAGTAAGGGTTCAGGACCAAAACATTGGGATTCCGATCCCTGCTTAGCGAGTCGATAAGCTTCTTCATTGCCGTCTACTCCCTCATGGCCAGGGACCCAGAGCAAAGTTAACTTATTGCCCCGAGCCGCAGCCTTCAGGGAGTCCAGACAATCCCAGGTTAGCCTTGATGTTATTGAGTAGGCTGCAATGGCCTTTAGGGCTGCCTGGCTATCAGACATTATGATAATTCTCGCACCTTTGAGTCGTTTTTTGGCGATCTCTTGTGCGCATATTTCTATGGCATGGGTTTCAGCCTGATAAATGGAACATTACTTTACTTAAACTCTTATTTTTAAAAGTAGATATTTGCAATTTCATTATTTTTCTTCCGAGTCTACCAAGGTAGCAGAAGCATTGTTTTCACTTTTCATGGTTAAAAAAGAATGTTTCTAACCAAAATGTCCAATTTTGGTTCTGTGCCTGTCTGTCATCAAACCCTTGTAACGAGCGGAACTATACGAAGTTATTGTCCGATTCCAATGAAATATTCAGGGATTGTGGGGGCTAGCGTGTTGGTGGTCCCCTATGAAATGCATCAGCTCCTGATCAATAGTAGTATCTGCGCATCCGCAAGTGTGGCAGATTACAAAGAACTGTATAATAAATTTGGCTCGCCTACCTGATCAGGGAAGAGCTTAGTTTCTCATTAAAACTGAGCTGTGTCAGGCAGTTTTCTTGTGACAATTTTGTGAACATTTGTGAACAATTTTGTGAAAATTGTCTGAACCGAATTTAGCCCGCCTTGCCGACCACAGGAGAGCACTATTTGTTATTTGCACTCAGCAGGCCCAGAGAGGCTTCCTGTGACATTTAAACATCGAGGGACCACAAGGAACGGGTACAGCTCACCCTCTGATCAGGTATGGGCTCAATTTGTCATTTGCATTCAGCAGGCCCAGAGAGGCTTCCTGTGACATTTAAACATCGAGGACCACAAGGAACGGGTACAACTCACCCTCTGATCAGGGATGAGCTCAATTTGAGATTCTTTCTTGCAATCTCAGAGATTTCCTCTTTGGAATTGCAGCTTGGGGAGGCCAACTAGAGCTCTCTTAGCTCCTGGTCAACCACTTGGTGGAAATAACCTAATTTTTCTTTATTATTTTCAATAATAAGCCTTTGCAATTGACCAAGAAAAAAAAAGTTTAACCCCCCTCAAAATTTGATATTTTACGTTTCAAGGTACGTAAAATCCGAAAATCGAATAAAAAATTTTCCGTTTTTTCGCCAAAATGTTCATTACAACAAACAACAGGTCAAGTTTGTTAGCCAGAAATGTTGGACAGTGCAAAGTGGTCCAAAATTCAAAAAAAGTAAAAAAAAAATGGGTTTTTTCCGTTTTTTGTGGTTAATACCTACTTTCACAATCATGCTATTATATGGTATATTCGGATTCAACAAACAATTTCTGATATAATGCGTTTTTCAAAAATGAAGATTGTCCAAAAATTAAGAAAAGTAGGTATGTATATATTTATATATATGTATAATGAAAACGCGCGTATATTTGTTGTACCCAGAAATGCAGTAGCCGTGTGGGTACTCTATGAGTTCGTAGAGACGAGTAGAACATGAATATGGACACCTAAGATCTTCAAAGCATATCCAATCCATACAGTATGTTGGTATGCTATACTGAAAATAGAAAAAAACCGACAATAGCCGAGTGGGTACTCAGTGCATGTTGGCATGGTAGGTATACTGAAAATCGAAAAAAAAACAACTATAGCCGTGTGGGTACTCTATGAGTTTGTAGAGACGAGTAGAACGTGAATATGGACTCTTAACATCTTCAAAGCATACCCAGTGCATACAGTATGTTGGTATGGTAGGTATACTGAAAATCGAAAAAAAAAAGATCGGCTCTTTCCCGCTAAACCTAAAATTCATTTTCATCTGCAATAATTGTCAAACTCTGATTCTGTATGCAGCAGCTCTTAATCCAGGTGAAAATGAGTTTTAGGCCCTGATTGGTCAATAACTGACTCAATCCGATGAAGAGCGGATGTGGTGTTGACATGGAGTGGAGTGGTCAATGCAGTGGTTAAGATCTTTTCATCTTAAGATGAAAATTCGCTCATTAATTCATGCTGCATGAATGGACTTTATATTATTAAGGAGTCATTATGGATTAGGAACATAAATATATATAGAGAGTCAGCTAAAAAAAGATTATTAAATGATTTTGGTTTTTAAAAAATCATTTTTAAACACCTGTGGGAAGGACACCGTGCGTTGAGGCTGTAAATAAGGCTAGGAAAACTTCACGCTCGATCGTCTGAATCCTGGGATTGGATGACGCGCGTTCAAAAGTAATTACAACTTGCTTGTCTTCCAAATTACCGACTGGTAGCATCAGAGGGTTAAGTGAGGTGCATGAAGACAGGGCGACAGACGACCCCCCGACGATGGGGGAAAACGCCCCGGTTAGTGAAGACGAGATTAGGTCTCAACCTCGGGCCCTGTAATCTCGGGTTATCCAACCCCCGCTTCAACCCCGCCGGCGGGAACGGCCGCGCACGTCAGGCCTACGACGCCGTCATTGGATCGACAAAGTCGAGACTTTCACGGCGTAGGAACTTCTTACTGCTTTAATACGTGTTCCTTTGCAGGTTCTTATTCGTGTTACGGCCCTTGAGAGAATTTCTGCCCTTCCCCCCCCCTCCTGTTGACTGACCGACCGTTAGGCTCTAACCCTTGATAGCTCCGGACGGCTGTTACGAGAAAAATCGTGATTTCCTCTTCCGAAGGAACATGATATTCCTCATAGTGCAATAAGCAACGTGATACCTGAGCAACTCCTACACTTGATGACACAACGTGGGCAGATCAATCATTGTCACATTCCCAACTCGGTAATTTTCAAAAACTAGTCAATTGTTACCGTTTTGATCAAGTCTGAATGCAATAATTTTAATATTACTAATCAATTTTGCTTCTACTAAGATAACGGATGCACAGTTAATTTTTTCAAGGATAATTTTTTTTTTTCAAAATCAAAAGTTCCATTTGTTTTTTATGTGATAGACCTTCTTGGACGATTTTGGTTCCCTGTCTGTGTGTCATGAAAATCCTTGAAACGGGCAAAACTATACGAAGTGATTGTCCAATTTTGATGAAATTTACAGGGATTGTACGAGTTTGCATGTGGATGGTCCCCTATGAAGGTAGTGCAAGGTACTTGGAGATTGATGTTTTGTGATTAGCTACTGTGCATCGGATTATCTATACAATCAGCTTATAAAGAAGCCATACTTTACCTTTTGGTTTATTATTTTCAATAATGAACCTTTGGAGTCGACCAAGAAAAAAAATTTTCAACACCCCCTCAAAATTTGATGGTTTACGTTTCAAGGTACGTAGAATCCAAAAATCGAATAAAAATTTGGCCGGCCGTACGCCGTACGCGGCACTTTTGCCACTTAGCATTGACCGATTTTGATGAAATTTAGTATGTAGGCTCCTTCTGGGGTCTAGTTGTGCCCCGAATATTTTGGTTGATGTAGGTTACTTCTAAGGGTTCCAAAATCAATTTTGAAATTTTGAAAACGCCTTAACTCAAAAAATTTTGATATAAAGGTATGGTTTTTCCTTCAATTTAAGATTCTATAGCATTTTTTGAGACCACCCGGAGCTCTGTAGTACAAACCGTTCGCTCACTACAAGAATTTAAAGTTTGGACGTACGATAAATCAGAAACACGAGTGTGAATCCCAAAAGAGGCCTAATCTCCGTTCAAATTTTAGCTGACCGAAATGCGATCGATGTTTTTCTTCATGTTGGATGGTTGGTGGCTTTGCAGACGAGTGATCTATATAGAAAAATAAAAAATAATAAACCATTGTGTAATAATTTGCTCCGTTTTTGATTTACTATTTTCAATAATGAACCATTGGAATCGAGCAAAACAGAGAATTTAACCCCCTTCTCTCAAAATTTGATGTTTTACGTTTTAAGGTACGTAGAATCCGAAAATCGAATAAAAAATTCCGTCAGTCCGCGGCACTTTTCTTAGCAACACTGGACCGATTTGGTTCAAATTTGGTATATGGGCTCCATCTGGGGTCTAGTTGTGCCGCGAAGCTTTCGGTTGATGTAGGTCACTTCTAAGGGGTGAAAATGGAGGGTTGAAATTTTCAAGACTGCCCTAGCTCAAAAACTCTCGAAATAAACGTATCTTTTTTTACCAATTTTAAATAGTATTGAATATTTAAAAAAATTTGAGACCACCCTAAGCTCTGCAGGACAAACCGTTCGCTCCCTACGAGTACTTGAAGGTTTTCCTTCGATAAAACAGAATCACGAGTGTGAATCACCAAAGAGGTCTAATCTCCATTCAAATTTTATCTGACTGAAATGCGATCGCTGTTCATTTCTTCGATTTGTATTCAGTTTTGCTTCCTTAGCCTCCAGTAATCAAATTTCCATATGGAGCTCCATATTTTTCGAATCGAGTATGAAGGCAGTATGGTGTTAGGTGAAACATCAATGGTTGGTAGGTAAAAAGAAAGCTGTATAGTATTTCCTGTATTGATCACTCTTCTGAACAGATCACAGCTTTGCCATTGTCACTATTTATTTATTTTTTACCTACCAACCTGTAGGTACCTACTACCTACTAGGGCATTTTTGAAAATTTCAACCTTTCATTTCCGTTTGGTTGGTACTTAATTGGGGTTGAAATTTTCAATAATGCCCTAGAGAAAGGTAGAAGGTACCTATGGTTGTCATTTCGGAAATGTATCACTCTGGTCTGAATGGAGTGGAACAAAAAATAATTTGAAATCCACTCCAATACAAATTACGAGTACTTATATTGTTCTTGATCCGTTCTCTGGACGGACCCAAAACATAAAATCCTTCTAGTATTCTCTCTGTAATTACAGAGATGGACTCCCCTCAGACTATGGATAGTTGGAGTCGCAACAAAGTACCAAGATTTCGTTGAAATCGGCAAGAAAACACGTTCGGAAGGAGTTCATTTCCTGACGAAAACCGCCAACTTGGCTACCAAATGACTCGATTCTGAGGTGGCTGTCCCATCCTCACCGGGAAACAATGTAAACGAATGCAGCCCCTGTGACTCACATCTCTTCCTTCTATCAAATGAAGGCAGGTGGGCCTTCGAGATTTCTCCGACGGCTCGATGGTGTTTGTCGAGAGCCTCTCACACTTTTCACGGTTACTTTCCTGGTAGCGATGGTGATGGTGAGTATCACCGGCTGTAAACTGGAGAGACTAGAATGCTGTCAGATTACCTAAATATTAAATAGATAAATATTTGTTTATTTGGCGCCACATTGTACACTTTACAATACAATTAATGCATGAAGGGATGCGATTTGCTCGGATTTCCTTCACGACGTTAGGCTTGGCTCATGTTGTAGGTAGAATCTTTGCAAAATCGCTCCATCTCGGTAAATTAATTGATATCTACAATACATTACAGTAATGAGAAAATTATTAAACAATACATTTCACTTTGTTACACATTTCTTGAAACCTAGGTGAAATTGATAATTCTATTTAATAATCTCTAGTTCGTTATGCAGGGTGTAACACGGGAGGTTCACGATCTTTCTCCCACGTGTTCTACCACTAATTTCCGACAAAAAGTGCCTCATGACATTTTTTGGTAACCCCACACACCCCTTTTTCACTTTGAAATTTTTTTCTCGTGTTATTGATCTTTGCTCAATAAATCTACCATAACTCCCTCAATTCAAGAGTTAGCTCAAATCTAAAAACTCCGTTGGAAATAGCGTTAAATTTGCAATCTTTTTGATGCCCAATAACATTTTTCTAAGTTGAGTTGAGATGTCCAAACGACGTATGAACAGCAAAACTCGTCAAAATCTTGAAATCGGGAGGACTCTGTGCTTCGGAGGAGAGCCATCCCGTCTAACCGTCGATTTCGTTGAATACGTTTTTCCGCGTTCAAACAGAAATTTCTCCTTTAAATTCGATTTAAAATATTTTTTGATTACACCTAGGGATTGCAACAATATATCGATGTATGGAATATATCGATATATTACGTTTGATATATCGATATAGAGAACCTATATTATCGGTCAATATCGATATATTTACCGATATATCGCGACTTGTTTTCAACAAGTAAAAATTGAATATTAAAATGAATGGATGAGAAGAAAACTTAATGTTTTTACAAATTTTGTAAAAACATTAAGTAATTTCATTCCAAATTTTGTGGGTACCTTCGTGATGGGTTGATTTCAGATTACTGACTTCAGCTCAAACATGATGGTTTACACTGCAGTGGCGCTCAAGTCTCAATTATTTGACTTGAGCCAAAAGTAATGGGGGCGCGTCCAGATTAAAACTACCTTAATACTTAGCTATACGAGCTGAAGCAATTTATAAATTAATGAAACATTGCTATGACGAGGGTATCTATGATTTTATATATTACCTATGTTTTAGGGCCCCTGAGAGTAGCTATCCCCAAATTTGCAACCCCAAAAACCCTTTGCTACTGACCTAGTGCTCTGACAACCATGACATTTTCGCACTTTTCCAGTTTTTCTACTAGGTATGATAATTTCGATTATTCATACCAATAACTTTTTAAACCAGGTTAAATACCTACTTACGTCAGCCGTTTTTCCAAGTATATCTTCCGATATATTTCACTCGATTTGCCATCCCTACATACCGTGTAACGTAAACCATGAAACTTTTGAGAGGGTTAAATACTAACTTCAAAGAGTTTTTCCATGTAAATCTTCCGATATGTCGAGTATATCGATAAATTTCTTCCATATGATGTTTGTATAGCTTAAAATGTTTTAACTCACGTATCTACTTCAAGTTAGATCTTCCGATTTATCGCAGGTATCGATATATCATTGACGATATATCATTTGATCAGCGTATCGATACATTTCATTCGATATGCCATCCCTAATTACACCAATGGAAAGCTGAAATTTTGGCGCACTTTCTGAGGAAGTTTCACAATTCTGCATCAAGAATTGATATGGTTACCAGGCGACTGAAAAAACTAGCGATTTCAAGATTTTGACGAGTTTTGCTTTTCATACGTCGTTTGCACATCTCAACTCCACTTAAAAAAAATGTTATTGGGCATCAAAAATATTGCAAATTTAACGCTCTTTCCAACGGATGTTTAAGATTTGAGCTAACTCTTGAGTTGAGGGAGTTATGGTAGATTTATTGAGCAAAGATCAAAAACACGAGAAAAAATTTTCAATGTGAAAAAAAAGGGCATTTTGAGTGGGGATACCAAAAAATGTCATGAGGCACTTTTTGTCGGAAATTAGTTGTGGAACACGTGGGAGAAAGATCGTGAACCACTCATGTTATACCCTGTTTATGCGCTGTTTGGTAGCATCTCGCATCTGAAGCCCCCTTCTGTAACTTAACACTTGCTTATACCTTAAGGGCTAAATATCAGAATACGGTCTGAAAACTAATCTCTATTGGAGATCAACTCGCCACAGTCTACCGTTGAATTATTGTGATTCAGCAGCGCACCAATAAACGAGAAGTTACCAAGTGAAGCAACGTTGGTTCAAGTTAAAACGAAACTACCACTTTAATAAAAGTCTTATTTTTGAAAATCAACGATAACATTCGATTGCTATGAAGCACCGACCACATAGCGACGATCCCAACACTACCCTTCTTCTGAGAGGACTTCTAAAACACCTGATTTTTGACATTTTTCCATAAAGTAGCGTCTAAATACATCGTGGAGGACCATTTGTGAGCTATCCCACCTTTACCTTGAAAATTTCATCTACATCGAACCAAGTTTCTCGAGATCACTGATCGACAAACTGTCAGACAGACAAATATGGAAACGAAAATGTTCTAAACTCTCTGAAACGAAAAATGCGAGCGAAATTTTGATTTTGGAGGACACAGGTATTTTAGGCTATATTCCATACGACGTTCGACTGTTTTACACTTATTCGAATACAAAGTTTCCCTATCCACATTAGTGAGGAAGCAACAAATTGCATTTCACTCTGATAATATCAAAGTGATGCAATCAAAGTGAAGAAAATATATTATATTTTCTTCAATATTAGAAACTTAGCAATATTGACTTGTTTTGTTGAATTACTTATAGATCAAACTTGAAATAGAAGGAGGAGAAATTATTTTAAATTTTGAAACATGATTCTATTTTGAGGAATACGTGTCACCTCGCCAAAAACAAAATTTCCACTCGCGTTTTACGTTTTAGACCTTCCTGCACAATTTTTTTCCATGCCTGTCAGTCTTGAAATCCTTGTAATGGGCAAAACTATATCAAGTTATTGTCCGATTTCGATGCAATCAGGAATTGTGTGGGTTGGCGGGTAGATGGTCCTCCATGAAAATCATTGCCCCCTGATAGGTAGTAGTCTCTGGGCACGGTAGTGCGATGACTTAGAGATTGATGCTTTAAGATTATCTACCAAACCACTTGGCAGACAGTTTTTTTTTTTTTTTTTTTTGAATTGTGACCTCATAAAACGATCCGACCGGAATAAGAAACAGGAAAAGTGGAATTGCCCCGAGATGCAAATTTGGCGGGCAGTAGTTGAGCATTTACAAAGGGCTCTTAAGGTCATTTAGGAAGCAGAATTAAGGGCCGTCGGAAGTTGAGAGTTCCTCCTTAGAAAACCGCCTCTCGTCTTCGCAGGGCTGGAAATTAACCGAGGAACATACTATTGCATTACCTTTCTCGAGGGAGGTCCTGGTTTGAAACTATTACTTTTCTATCTTGGTTCTTGTTGGGTCACGTCACTGACTAAATACCTACGTTCAAATAGAAGACAGTTCATTCGATCATTTGGTGGTATTTTGGATGGGTTTCATCGTGAGTACTTAGCATTCAATATGCAAACTTGAAATCTTGGATCCTAATAATGATCCTAGCAGATAGAATTTGGACAATATTAAGAAACTGTGCAAGGAAAATAGCAATTTGATGGTTGCAGTGGCTGGAGAAAAAAATCACCACCCTCACTAAGCCAAACTTATTACAGGCATCATCTTGATGAGAAAGTCTTCAAAGTTGGATGGACAGTGAAGGTTCCTCAGGAAGAATAATATGGACACAGAGAATCTGTTATTTCAAAATGATTGTGTTATAGTCTGGTCAAACATCGATGGCACTTGGATTTACTAATACACTGACACAACAACGAGGTAACGAAGGATGAATGAACTCAGGTAGTCGAACCTTTCCAAAGACCACCTCAAGCCGTCGGTCCTGTGAGTGTATCAGTAACAGACCCAAAACCCCATCGAGGATTGATCAGACTATAATCAGAACAATGTCTAGGGACTAGCCCTCACATTTCCTGAAAATTCTATTATAATCATAGCTCAATGTTTTGGTACGATTTTGTCTGAAAAACTGATTACCCCCTAGAAAAACAAACGTCAGACACTTACTGATCCAGAATCGTTCAAAAAGCTCTTAAATGCACAATGCTAGGTAGAATTTTGATCCCACATTCGTTTGATCAACAATTTATATTTGGAAAAGAATACTTCACCACTACAATCGATGGTATTGTGCATAAATATTCTTATCATAGCACTGTATCAGCAGTTTCAGCACTCAGCAGTCATGTCCATCTGGCTGCTTGGTTTCAGGGTCCGATATCCGACCTCGGACATTGGGGTGAGGGACAAGTGTGAATCTCCTTGTCCCAGGAGTGATGGAGGGAGGATTGTGCCTTTACTGGCTATGCCATCAGCCGTCGCTTCTCTTCCCCGTGGGGTTCGATTTCAGCTCCAAGTCCCACGGGGCCCATTTGTTCTAGCTGTGGCACGCCGTCGTGTGGCCGTTGGCCTGAATGCAGACCAGATAAATGATCCTCCTGTTAGGACTCGGGTGGTCATCCACTCTAGGATGAACAGTGGGTAACCAGCCCAAATCAGATCCTTGGCTGACGTGCCATGCTATATCCCTCGCCAGGTGATAGTTGCTCCAATCACCTTTAGTTGGTTTCGCTGAATATTTTCAAGTGCTGCTGCAGCCTCTAGTACGAGGCTCGTAATTCGTCAACTTCATATTTCGAAATTTTGGCGGCAATGATCTCTGCGAGTGATTTATGGCCAGAGCCAGAGACCACTGAGACATGAATAATGAAAGCCTCGGTCTTCCAGGTTAAAATGTGGCTCAATCCACATTGGCCGTCCTTTACGACGAGCATAGCCTTCAAGTAGGTTCAGGGCAGAATTATGACAGGCACACCTGGGTCTTACCATGGCTGACGAAATCTGGAGCACATGCAAGGCTGTTTCGGATCTACGTTTGATCATTAGCAATTCATGTTTGGAAAAAATATTTCACCACTTCAATTGATGGTATTGTACATAAATATTTAAACCACAGCATTTTATTGAGCCCTCAGCAGTCATATCCTTCTGGCTGCTTGGTTTCAGGGTCCGAGATCCGACCTCGGACATTGGGGTGAGGGACAAGGTTGAATCACCTTGTCCCATGTGTGATGGAGAGAGGATTGTGCCTCTTCTGGCTATGCCATCCGACGCTTCCCGTCCTCATGAGGTTCGAGTTAAGCTCCAAGTCCCACGGGGCCCATTTGTTCTAGCTGTGGTACGCCGTCGTGTGGCCGTAGCCCTGAATGCAGACCAGATAAATTATCCTCCTGTTAGGACTCGGGTGGTCATCCACTCTAGGATGAACAGTGGGTAACCAGCCCGAATCAGATCCTTGGCTGACTTGCCATGCCATATCCCTCGCCTGGTGATAGTTGCTCCAATCACCTTTAGTTGGTTTCGCTGAATATTTTCAAGTGCTGCTGCAGCCTCTAGTACGAGGCTTGTAATTCGTCAACTTCATATTTCGAAATTTTGGCGGCAATGATCTCTGCGAGTGATTTATGGCCAGAGCCAGAGACCACTGAGACATGAATAATGAAAGCCTCGGTCTTCCAGGTTAAAATGTGGCTCAATCCACATTGGCCGTCCTTTACGACGAGCATAGCCTTCAAGTAGGTTCAGGGCAGAATTATGACAGGCACACCTGGGTCTTACCATGGCTGACGAAATCTGGAGCACATGCAAGGCTGTTTCGGATCTACGTTTGATCATTAGCAATTCATGTTTGGAAAAAATATTTCACCACTTCAATTGATGGTATTGTGACGACCTGGTCACTTGATGACATTATTAGAAGTTGTTGATAGTTACGTTGTCTGAAAAACTGGTTGTCTTATTTTTGAATTTGAGATTTGATGTGTTAAAAATAAGTTAGGTTGTTAATTTGTTGGAAATATAGTGCCTTCTGCTATTCAAACGGATTTCTGTACAATTGGCGCCCAACGCAAAAGTTAGCTGTCTGTTTTCAACGTTTGGAAGGAAGAGGTAAGCAGTGGTGTTAGATATGCCACCCAAAAGAACTGTGTCAACTCGCCAGCGTCCTGCGGATCCTGAGGACCCTACTCCTCCTCAAAATGAGCTCCCACCGATCTCAGTTTCAAATCCCATAGTGACAGATGCATCTTCCCCTTTACAAACTAGAGTAGCGTCTTTAGAGCGAAATCTCGAGTCTATGCGTGATCAACTCAATCAAATCATCACTATTCTAGGGCAACCCCAACCAGTTCAAGGTCTCATACAGGAAATGGGTGTCCTGCGAGACCGAGTTGAGCAGATTACCAACCCTTTGTCTGATTCAAACATACATCAAATAATTGTTGAGCCCTCTTGCAGTAATTCAAGTAATGAGCCGAAAGTACATAAACGTGGCCCCAAACCAACGACTTTCAGTGGTTCAGGGAGTTGGGAGGAATACTGCACCCAATTCACAATTATTGCAAATGCCAATGGTTGGGATGATCAGCAAAAAGGGGAAAATTTAGTTGCAGTTCTCACTGGTCCAGCCCTTACTGTTGTCCACAACATCCCAGCAACGGATCGCACTAGTTTTCAAAAACTAAGGGAGGCACTGGAGAGTAAATTTGGGTCAGGACACCTCACTTCTTTGCTCCATGCTCAATTGCAAGCCAGAAGGCAACAAGAAGGAGAGTCTCTATCAGCATTAGCTATAGATATTGAACGATTGACTCGTGGGGCTTTCCCCGACTGCCCACCACAAGCTATAGAACGTTTAGCTACTCATGCTTTCATCCAAGCTATTGTGAATCCGAATGTTCGACTACCTGTTCGTGCATCCTCTCCCCAATCCTTGAAAAGAGCTCTACACAAAGCTCAAAAACATGAAGCTGATTTGTTGCACGATTCTGAACTTGGAATATCTGTATCTCGTGAGCAAATCCGTTGTTATGGATGCAAGGGCCTTGGTCACGTTAAGGCACAGTGTCCAAAACGCGTAAGGTCGGAAAACTGAAACAAGCCGGGGCAGGGGACCATGCCCAGGCTAGCCATATGTCTCATGGTCCACAGAAGGAAATCACTAACCATACTGGTGCGTTATTCATTCAGGTTGAATTGGCTGGGTTTGCTTGTAGTATGTTAGTGGACACTGGAGCAACAGTATCCCTCTTGAGGCCAGACATAGTAAAAAAACTTCACCTAGTATCAGAAAGTCCAAGAATTGATGTTCTCCAGACAGCAGGAAATGGAGAAGCAAGAGTTCAGGGTCAATGCTGTGTGTTGGTTAAAATGGGAGACCTCACCTTCAATCACATATTCTACATTGTTGAAATCAAGGATGAAGGCATAGTGGGACTAGATTTCCTAGAACACATAGGAGCACGACTGGATCTCCCTCATGAAAAATTGTACATGCAGACCCACAATATCCCAATCCTCAAGAAGTGGCAGTTCGTTGAACGGGGTCTACAGGTAGCGGGAGCTACTCTGGATGGCACCTGGATCGCAAAAGCTCTTGACAACTCTGCTCTTAGAAAAGGCAGTGAAGATTATCATGCAGTGAGGTTGCTATTGTGGAAGTACAGAGAAATCTTTGCTGAAGGAGAAAGACCGCTGGGGAAATGTAAAGTTGTAAAACATTCCATTGACACAGGAGATGAAATGCCCATAAAGCAGAACCCAAGAAGAATACCCTACTCACAAAATAGCCATATCGACCAAATGCTGAAGGAAATGCTTGATCAAGGGGTAATTGAGCCGTCATACAGTCCTTGGGCATCACCCATAGTGTTGGTTCCCAAGAAGGACGGATCTACAAGATTTTGTGTAGACTACAGGCGCTTAAACTCCGTAACCAAAAAGGACTCCTATACTTTGCCATGTATCCAGAGTTTCTTTGATGCTCTTGGGGGATCAAGTTGGTTCTGTGTGTTAGACCTAAAGAGTGGCTACTGGCAGGTAGAACTAAATGAAGCGGACAAGGAGAAAACTGCATTTACCTTATATGGAAAAGGTTTATGGCAGTTTAGGGTTCTTCCATTCGGACTGTGCAACGCTCCAGCTACATTTCAGCGCCTAATGGAAAGGGTCATCCCAGCAGAGCTAGCACTGGTCTACCTAGATGACATTATTGTCCATGGGCCGGATACCCAGACTGTTCTGAATAAACTGGAAAAGGTATTGGAACAATTGAAGATGGCTGGACTGCAGATACAGCCAAAGAAGTGCTCATTTTTCCACAAAGAAGCACACTACTTGGGCCACATAATATCAGGAGAAGGAGTACGCACTGACCCTTCAAAGACTCAAGCTGTCCGAGATTGGCCTACACCGTGTAATAAGAAGCAGATTAGATCTTTCATGGGAATGTGTTCTTATTACAGGCGGTTTGTGCAAAACTTTGCTGAGATTGCACAGCCATTATACCAAATCCAGGATAAAGCCACTCCATTCCTCTGGGATAAAAATTGTCAATTTAGCTTTGAGAAACTGAAGGAGCTTATGACTTCCACTCCCATTTTGGCATTTCCAGATTTCCAGAAACCATTCTTGCTGGACTGCGATGCGAGTTCTCACTCAGTGGGTGCTGTATTGTCGCAAGAGAACGATGGAATGGAAATAGTGGTAGCCTACTTTAGTAAAACACTTACAAAGCAGCAGAGAAACTACTGTGCTACTCGTAGAGAGCTATTGGCAGTTGTGCTAGGAATCGAACATTTCCACCAATATCTTTATGGAGTCAATTTCACCCTAAGAACGGACCACGCATCTTTGACATGGCTTACTTCATTTAGAAGACCAGAAGGTCTACTTGCCAGATGGTTGGAGAAACTGGAGACCTATTCCTTCCAGGTTGTTCATCGAGCAGGAAAGCATCATGGAAATGCGGATGGTCTTTCCCGTAGGCCATGCACAGGACAATGTACCTACTGTGAAAGAAAGGAAGAAAAGGAAATGCATCAGGTGAATACAATATCTACAGCAAACGAGGGCGAATGGTTTGACAAGGATATTGAGTGGTTAAAGGGGAGACTCCTTGGAGGGGTCAAGCCCAAACCTCCAGAGGTAGCATCACTTGACTCAAGTGTTCGTCAGCTAGTTGCACGGTGGGACTCTCTGCAAGTTATGAATGACAAAGTGTACCATAAGTGGGAGGGTTCAGGAAAGAGGTTCCATTGGCAGGCTGTAGTCCCTGTCAAAGCAGTTCCTGTAGTCCTACAGCAATGCCATAGTAGCCCCACAGGAGGACATTTTGGATTCTTCAAAACCCTGGGGAAGGTCCGGCAAAACTACTACTGGCCTGGAATGGCATCAGATGTAAAGGCATGGTGCAAGGCATGTTTCGAGTGCCGTAGAGTTAAAGGCCCAGGACCATTACATCAAGCTCCCCTTCAACAATGCATGGTAGGGGGACCCTTTGAACGTATTGGAGTCGACATTCTTGGGCCTTTCCCTCGCACAACAAGAGGGAACCGGTATGTTCTCGTTGTTGCCGACTATTTTACGAAGTGGCCGGAGGTTATGGCCATACCAAATCAAGAAGCTCAAACAGTAGCTACAACACTGGTGGAACAAGTTTTCAGCCGACATGGGGTTCCGCACGAGATCCATACGGATCAGGGACGAAATTTTGAGTCTCGCTTGCTCCAAGAAGTTAGTACCTTGTTAGGAATGCGCCGAACCAGGTCAACTCCACTGCATCCACAATCAGGTGGTCTTGTAGAGAGACTAAATCGAACACTAACGAAATTTTTGGCAATATTTGTAAATAAAAAGCAGGACGATTGGGATGAAAAGTTGCCTTTGTTCATGTTGGCATACAGATCAGCTCCCCATCATACAACAGGATTCTCACCAGCCCAGTTGGTTTTTGGAAGAGACCTTCATTTACCTGAGGAGTTGTTTCGCACTGTACCAATAGAACCCCAATTGACTACACATTACGCATTCAAGCTACGTCAGGATTTGAAGGAGGTTCGGGAACTTGCATGCGACACAATGAGACTTCAGATGCAAAGGCAGAAAGAAAAATTTGACCGAAATGCCAAGCAACCTCCGTTCAACAAAGACGATTGGGTGTGGGTTCACGACCCTAGGCGGACAGTAGGAAAATGCCCGAAGCTACAACCCCAATGGACTGGACCCTGGATTATAACTAAAAAGAAAAATGACGTTCTCTTTGAAGTTCGGATTGGGAGGACAAAGAGGCTCCTCCATGCAAATCGACTCGCAAGAGCAGATGTTATGCCAGTGAAGCAGGGACCCCAGATCTTGGAGAAAAATTGAGAGAAAGAGGGGGAGGGGGTAGTGTGACGACCTGGTCACTTGATGACATTATTAGAAGTTGTTGATAGTTACGTTGTCTGAAAAACTGGTTGTCTTATTTTTGAATTTGAGATTTGATGTGTTAAAAATAAGTTAGGTTGTTAATTTGTTGGAAATATAGTGCCTTCTGCTATTCAAACGGATTTCTGTACAGTATTGTACATAAATATTTAAACCACAGCATTTTATTGAGCCCTCAGCAGTCATATCCTTCTGGCTGCTTGGTTTCAGGGTTTGAGATCCGACCTCGGACATTGGGGTGAGGGACAAGGTTGAATCAACTTATCTCAGGAATGATGGAGGAAGGATTGTGCCTCTTCTGGCTATGCTATCAGCCGACGCTTCTCCTCCCCATGGGGTTCGAGTTCAGTTCCAAGTCCAACGGGTCCCATTTGCTCGAGCCGTGGTGCTGCAGCCTCTAGCAATATGTCAACTTCATATTTCAAAATTTTGGCATCAATGATCTCTGCGAGTGATCTCTGGCCAAAGCCAGAGACCATTGATACATCAATAGTAAACGCCTCGCTCTTCTAGGTTGAAATATGGCTCAATCCACATTGGCCATCCTTTACGGCGAGCATAGCCTTCAAGTAGGCTCAGGGGAGAATTATGACGGGCTTACTGGGTCTTACCATGGCTGAGCAACTCTGGAGCACATGCGAGGCTGTTTCGGGTCTACGTTTGATCAGAATACACAGCTTCACTATCTTCGGTAGTGAAGAAGCAAAATCTCGTCAGTCTCAATAGAGTGGCATGCAGTAGGGATATCAGTTCTGCAAAATGTGAGTGGTGGCATCTGGAAGAAACTTTTTGAGATACCCACCACGAACAACTCCAACTAGTCTACATAGTTACAACCATCATCCCAACTTTTGTAGGAATCTATTAGCTTTTTTTGGGGATCCATTAGCTCAAATTCCGCAAGCCATAGATGATCCTAGCAATGAATCTTTTCTTCTTACCTTCTTCTGTTGTTTCTTCTGACCTTCTTGGCATCCTAAAGAAAGATGAAAATAAAAAGAGATTTACTGGCGATTGCAATACTTTCCTGCTCACCTTTTAAGGAGAGTGGGAAGATTAGAAAGACAGGGTGGGAAAGAAAAGCCAAACCAAACGCTGCGTCGAGACGATAAAAACGGGCAGCGTAATTAAAAATGATCTTCAGCCGGAAATGGTGGGAGGGAGTGTGAAAAACAAAGGTTTTCATAAGACTGAGGGCAGAGTGGGGAGAAAAGCATATCTGATACACACCCACCCACAGTGAATGAGTAAACCGCTCACAATTTCCGTGAGACCTGCAAACCGCCGAATTAGTTTGGTTACTTGTGCCCACCTTTTCACCCCATTGTTTAATGTTCAGTAGCAGGAGAAAAAATATTTATAATTTTTCATTCTTTCAACTCACTTAAATCGAGGGGTTTTGAAAGGATGAGAGGTATATTTTCGCAGTAAGCATTGTGGTTCTTTTCTGTGTTTCACTCGAGGTCTTTCATTCATTTTTATATTGCCTGGCGAAGTTGAACGAAGGAAGATGTTCCTTCATAAACAAAGAGAGGGGGGGATTCCCTCAACAAGGGAATAGGTTTTCTTATTTTCGTTACAAAAAATGATAATTATAATACAATTAATAAAAAACTATAATGATTAATTTTGAATTTTAGGATATGGATATCATGGGGTTGAATAAATTTGTATGATAACGTAAAAAGTAAGGTAGACAACCATTTCAGTTTTAATTTTCGTCCGACTGTCATTCCTCGCGTCGTGGACGTCATCTCATGCCTTCCATAGGAAACATCACAATTTGTTCTGATGATTTCGCTCATGGCTTATTGTCTGATACCCTTAAGTTGAGAGTTCACCAACGACCCAACTAAAAAACGTCTGCTAAGTGGGTGTGGCACATAGCTTCCTCGTATAGATGATCCGATTCATCTCAAACCATTGATCTCAAACCATCAATCTCTAAGTACTTTCCACTACCTTCATAGGGGACCATCCTCACGCTAATCTGAACAATCCTGAGAAATTTCGTCGAAATCGGATGGAAAATGTAGAAGTTACGGCTGTTACAAGGAATTAACGTTTGCGCATGAGCAGCAACTACTATTAGTCTGGGGGTAATGATTTTCATAGGGGATCATCTACACGCCAATCTGAACAATCCTAGAAAATATCATCGAATTTGGATGAAAAATGTAAGTGTTATAGCTGTTACAAGGATTTGACGTTTGCGCATGCGCAGAGGCTACTGTCAATTTTAAGGCCTTGATTTTCATCGGGGACCATTTACAACCTAATCCGCATAATCCCTGAAAATTTCATCAAAATCGGATGAAAAATGTGGAAGTTATGGCTGTGGCAAGGATTTCATGTCAGACACATAGACAGGCAGACAGACACGGAACCAAAGGTTCAGAAAGGTCTGATACGTAAAACGCGAGTGGAAATTTCGATTTTGGAGAACTTTTGGTTTATTATTTTCAATAATAAGCCTTTGGAATCGAGCAAGAAAAAAAATTTTTAACCCCCCCTCAAAATTTGATGTTTTACGTTTCAAGGTACGTAGAATACGAAAATCGAATAAAAAAATTTCCGTCCGTCCGCCGTACGCCGTACGCCGTCCGCCGTACGCGGCACTTTTCTTAGCAACACTGGACCGATTTGGTTCAAATTTGGTATATGGGCTCCGTTTGGGGTCTAGTTGTGCCGCGAAGCTTTTGGTTGATGTAGGTCACTTCTAAGGGGTGAAAATTAAGGGTTGAAATTTTCAAGAGTGCCCTAGCTCGAAAACTCTCGAAATAAAGGTATCGTTTTTTCACCAATTTTAAATAGTATTGAATTTTTAAAAATTTTTGAGACCACCCGGAGCTCTGTAGGACAAACCGTTCGGTCCCTACGAGTACTTGAAGGTTTTCCTTCGATAAAACAGAATCATGAGTGTGAATCGCAAAAGAGGTCTAATCTCCATTCAAATTTTATCGGACTAAAATGCGATCGCTGTTCATTTCTTCGATTTGTATACAGTTTTGCCTTCTGCGTAACCAGTAATCTAATTTCCATATGAAGCTTTCTATTTTTCCAATCGAGTGTGAAGCGTTTAGTTCTTTCTAATAAACTTGATTGTGAAGGTGTGAAGCCAGTATGGTGTGGTAGGTAGTACCTAGCTGGTAGGTAAAAAAAAGTTGGTAGGTAAAAAAAATTTTGGTGGGTAAAAAACGCTGCAAATCATTGCTAAAAGGCTTCTTCACTCTTCAGATCACTGATCAGCTGAGTGAGCTCCGAAGCCATTTTCAATCCTATTGAATGGAAGTGCTCTTCCAGGCGTCTCCAGCATTCGAGGAGATCTTCTTCACTCCTCAGATCACTGATCAGCTGAGTGAGCTCCAAAGCCATTTTCAATCCTATTGAATGGAAGTGCTCTTCCAGGCGTCTCCAGCATTCGAGGAGATCTTCTTCACTCTTCTGATCACTGATCAGCTGAGTGAGCTCCGAAGCCAATTTCAATCCTATTGAACGCAGGAAGCTGAAATTTGAGAGGGAAGGTCAAGGGAGAATACAGATGGTGGTAGGTGCTATTGATGGAGAACCAGTGATCCATACAGAAGGGTGATCTATACAGAAAATAATAAACCTTTGAGCAATGATTTGCAGCGTTTTTTTCTTCAAATTTGAAAAGTGTTAACAAAGCTTCCTCGGTAGCTCGGAATCAAGATTATTAGGACATGCGATCTCGCTCACGAGTGGTCACCGATCCTAATAATCCTCGGGACCGTAACATCCCATGCCGATTGGCTCCAACTTCGATGATTTCACGGGGATCGGTCCATTAAATCAGCCATCGGCCGTTGAATAAATTGATTTAGAAAATATTCTTAGGTTTGTCTCGCAGTAGTTCGGGTCGACGTTATGAAACTGAACCAGGTTGGAAAAGGACAATCAAATTTGAAGAATTTTTGACACTTATAGGGGATTGTTTATAGCTCTAAAAGGACGAAATACTAAGTTTCCCTACCTTTGGTTGTGAGGAAGCAAAACAATGTACGTTCAATGGGTTTTTCAAAACAGGTATCGATTTTACGTCATCGTCAGTCAGAGAACCTGTAGCTACCTATGGTTGGTAGAGAGGGATCTATACGGAAGGGTGATCTATACAGAAAACAATGAACCTTTAGGCAATGATTTGCAGCGTTTCTTACCTATTTTTTTTACCTACCGACCATTGGTAGGTACTACCTACCTCTCCATACTGCCTTCACACCTTCAAAATCAAGTTTATTAGAAAAAACTAAACGCTTCACACTCGATTCTAAAAATAGAGAGCTTCAAATGGAAATTAAATTTCCAGTAATCAAATTTTGATTACTGGTTGCTCAGAAAGCTAAACTGAATACAAATCAAAGAAACGAACAGCGATCGAGTTTTGGTTATCTAATAATTCAACGGAGATTAGACCTCTTGTGTTTCACACTCATGATTCTGTTTTATCGAAAGAAAACCCTCAAGTACTCGTAGGGACCGAACGGTTTGTCCTACAGAGCTCCGGGTGGTCTTAAAATTTTTTAAATTCAATACTATTTAAAATTGGTGAAAAAACGATACCTCTATTTCGACAGTTTTCGAGCTAGGGCACTCTTGATAATTTCACCCCTTAGAAGTGACTGACATCAACCAAAAGCTTCGCGGCACAACTAGACCCCAAATGGAGCCCATAAACCAAATTTGAACCAAATCGGTTCAGGGTTGCTAAGAAAAGTGCCGCGTACGGCGGACGGACTGAAAATTTTGGTTTATTATTTTCAATAATATGCCTTTGGAATCGAGCAAGAAAAAAAAAATGTTAACCCCCCCTCAAAATTTGATGTTTTACGTTTCAAGGTACGTAGAATCCGAAAATCGAATAAAAAAATTTCCGTCCGTCCGCCGTACGCCGTACGCCGTCCGCCGTCCGCCGTACGCGGCACTTTTCTTAGCAACACTGGGCCGATTTGGTTCAAATTTGGTATATGGGCTCCATTTGGGGTCTAGTTGTGCCGCGAAGCTTTTGGTTGATGTAGGTCACTTCTAAGGGGTGAAAATTAAGGGTTGAAATTTTCAAGAGTGCCCTAGCTCGAAAACTCTCGAAATAAAGGTATCGTTTTTTCACCAATTTTAAATAGTACAGAATTTTTAAAAATTTTTGAGACCACCCGGAGCTCTGTGGGACAAACCGTTCGGTCCCTACGAGTACTTGAAGGTTTTCCTTCGATAAAACAGAATCATGAGTGTGAATCGCAAAAGAGGCCTAATCGCCGTTCAAATTTTATCTGACTAAAATGCGATCGCTGTTCATTTCTTCGAGTTGTATTCAGTTTTGCCTTCTGCGTAACCAGTAATCAAATTTCCATATCAAGCTTTCTATTTTTCGAATCGAGTGTGAAGCGTTTAGTTCTTTCTAATAAACTTGATTGTGAACGTGTGAAGCCATTATAGTGTGGTAGGTAGTACCTACCAATAGTTGGTAGGTAAAAAAAAATTGGTAGGTAAAACAATGTTTGTAGGTAAAAAACGCTGCAAACTGATCAGCTGAGTGAGCTCCAAAGCCATTTTCAATGCTATTGAATGGAAGTGTTCTTCCAGGCGTCTCCAGCATTCGAGGAGATCTTCTTCACTCCTCACATCACTGATCAGCTGAGTGAGCTCCGAAGCCATTTTCAATCCTATTGAATGGAGGTGCTCTTCCAGGCGTCTCCAGCATTCGAGGAGATCTTCTTCACTCCTCACATCACTGATCAGCTGAGTGAGCTCGAAAGCCATTTTCAATCCTATTGAATGGAAGTGCTCTTCCAGGCGTCTCCAGCATTCGAGGAGATCTTCTTCACTTTTCTGATCACTGATCAGCTGAGTGAGCTCCGAAGCCATTTTCAATCCTATTGAATGGAAGTGCTCTTCCAGGCGTCTCCAGCATTCGAGGAGATCTTCTTCACTCTTCTGATCACTGATCAGCTGAGTGAGCTCCGAAGCCATTTTCAATCCTATTGAACGCAGGAGCTGAAATTTGAGAGGGAAGGTCAAGGGAGAATACAGATGGTGGTAGGTGCTATTGATGGAGAACCAGTGATCTATACAGAAGGATGATCTATACATAAAATAATAAACCTTTGAGCAATGATTTGCAGCGTTTTTTATTCGATTTTCGGATTCTACTTACCTTGAAACGTAAACCAACAAATTTTGAGGGGGGTTAAAAATGTTTTTTTCATGGTCGATTCCAAAGGTTCATTATTGAAAATTATTAACCAAAATTTCTTATCTTAGATACTTGGAAAGCAAAACATAAATATCTGCCCTAAAACTGAATTCGTATACCTACTTCTTTCCACAGTTCGTCAACCCCATGTCTTGAGAAACATACTTACGACATTATTCACAGTCACGCCTGTGTAGAAAACACCCTTCTGATATTTCACACCTCTTTCACCTCCCAGCGGAAATGACGGTTTTCCTATTCATTCAGTTCTTTCTTCAACAGTCAGGAAGAAAATATGTATATTACCTCTAACAAATCGACAGTCAAATTAAAGATGAACATCAAAGGCAGGTGTTCGATAATCATAATTCTAGTAGGCGTTATAATTATTTGCATCCGCATAACGAAGAATAATGACGTCAAATGATAAAGCATTGATGTTTAAATGTCAATTTAATTAGCAACTCACCTGAAATCCTGTCATCACTCTGCCATCAGTACACTGCATCACCCCCATACCATAACAGCATTTCACCATGTCATTTACCTAAAAAAAATCTATCAAACCTTACCCAAAATCATTTTCTAAACCAGTCAGCCATCTTTTGCACATCTATCTCAATTTTGCTCTTACCATGAAAGTAATCCAAAATCATCAAGTGTACCTGAAGTGAATTCCCATCCATAAACCAAAGATCAAGTGCAATACACCACAAGTTGTTGGGGGCGACGGCTCCAGTGTTCCGGTGTGGCTAATGGTCCACAAAATCATTGACGCCTAAAAGTTCCCTTTCACTTTTCCTCGCATCAATAGGAGTAGCCGTGATGTTCTGATCGACGATGAGCTGGTTGTTCTCGAGTGTTCTCATACTTTGGAATGAGAAACTATTACCGTTAGTTTCCTGTTTGATGGCCAACAAGCAGCAGCTAACATACGAGTTTTGCCTTAGAAGCAGGGGCGTTGGGTGACAGTCGAAAGTGGTGGGGAGAAGGGAGGGGGTAAACGGATGAGGCCTGCATTTTTACACTACTGCGCATGCGCGGACGGAGAAAAAACTGAAAACAAACCATGTAACCATAGCAACTCTGGGGCAGAATTGTTTTTGTCCCAGAGTTTCCTTAGCAACATGTTATTTTTCCATCGATTTACGATTTCCATACTATGGATTCCATCCTACTTCTCCTCCATCTCTTTAGGTCCATAGTGCTGGTCGTGGGTACAGCCTCCGGTGACCAACTTCCATCCTAGTTCTTCTTTTTACTTCCACCATGGATATTTGACATAATAATAGGGTTTGCGCCTGGGTAGGAAAAACTGTTTATTGTTATTCTTATTCTAAGGTAGACCTCATTCTGAGAATTTTTGTGCCAACCGCGACCTTCTAGCGTGTGTAAATCTTTTCCTATGAGTTTTAAAGTTTCGACCGTTTATGACGTCACAGTTGGCTGGGGGGTTCCGCCCAGGCGAGAGAGGAGCGTGACGTCATAAACGGTCGAAACTTTGGAAAATCATAGAAACAGATCTACTCACGCAAGAAGGTCGCGGTTGGTGCCAAAATTCTCAGAATGGAGTCTACTTTTGATTAAAAATCTAAAAAAAATCAAGGCGCATCCTCCATTTGCCGTCCACGCGGTTGGATGAAGGTTAATAGTACATCTGGGTTTGTATAATGGGGAATTTGCCTCACATTTTTTTTTTTTTTTTTTTTTTTCTCGAAAGAGGGTTTACTGATATTGAAAACATATTGTTTAGTAATGCATGCATCCCAGGGGACGTCCCATTGGATAAGCATTAGATCAGTTTAACCAGTTGTTAAGTGATAAAACTTTCACTCGATGTAATTTATTTATTACTTTAGGCAAGAAATACTGACCCCCCCCCCCACCATTATCCACCTTTACATTTCTAGCGGCATGGGAGCCTCGAATCTGAAGAGTATTTTAAAATCCGTGATCTACGATACCCAACATGCGAATTCGAGTTCACCCCCCCCCCCCACCACCTCCCCAACGCCAACAATGGTGCCAGTCTGGCACCAAAGCGTCAGTTCATCTGTCAGTTTTGGTAGGCAGTCCGTCGAAGTTCACATCCGTATTCAATGTGAAACACACAAAAAAAAAACACGAAATAAGCGGTTTATGGCATCATGGCACCATGTCCTGGCACCATGGTGGCACCACTATTAGTTCCGTGGTGGTACAGAGAATAATTCATGAAAATCCGGAGGTATAATGAGAATTTTTCCTCAATTTCAAAGCTTGGATACAATTAGTAAGCAGTAAAGGAACCGATATATTGAAAAATCGGATATTTTGTGAATATTACCCCCCCACTCACCCCCTCCCCTTGCGAATTTTGGTACTCTGGTAAAATCATGTACAACTCGGAAGTTATTTGAGTCAAACAAAAAAAGAAATACGCAAATCGGTTGGAAATTGAAGCCTGGGCAGAGTTTACAAGATTATGCACGCAAACGCACATTTTTTAACCCATTAACCCCCCCTTTCCCCTCTTGAAAAGCAAAATCCAAAATTCCGGCGCCGTAGTGCACAACTAGATAGTATTCCTCGTCAAACGAAAAAAGAACCAGGAAAATCGTTTGAGAACTAAGGCCTGGGCAGAGTACACAAGATTTTGCCCAAAAACGCACGTTTTTCGAGCATTAACCCCCCCTTTCCTCCCCTTAAAAGGCAAAATTCGAAATTCCGGCGACGTAGTGCACAACTAGATAGTTTTCCGCGACAAACAAAAAAAGAACCAGGAAAATCGGTTGAGAACTAAGGCCTGGGCAGAGTACACAAGATTTTTGTTACACACACACATACACACACACATAATACACACACACACATACACACACACACACACACACACAGACATACACCTATGGTTTTTTTTCGCGGATTTGGATTCAGAATGGTCTAAAACGGATTACTGTGTGGTTATTTTTTTTTCTGTTGAGTGTTGTCCAACTTCACCCCAGATCGATCGCATAAGGACGCCCAAGTCTTACTGTGGGACGTCCTAAAAACCATGGTGTGCTGCTCGAAAACGGATCTAAACAATTTAGAGAATTTAAGGAAGGTGGAAATTTTAAATGTACCGGGAGTGATGAGGGGAACTTCAGTACCCATTTTCCCAAAATCTTCAAAATTTGAAAAATTTGAATTTTTTCTCCATAAACATCATTAGTAGAGGTCTATAAGTGAGAAAAACGAAGAAAAATTTTTTTTGCACCAGTAGGTCTGTAACCATGACAACTCTGGGGCAGAATTGTTTTTGTCCCAGAATTTCCTTAGCAACATGTTATTTTTCCAGATATATACGATTCCATCGATATGCGATTTCCATACTATCGATTCCATCCTACTTCTCCTCCATCTCTTTAGGTCCATAGTGCTGGTTGTGGGTACAGCCTCCGGTGACCAACTTCCATCCTAGTTCTTCTTTCTACTTCAACCATGGATATTTTACATAATGCAGCCCACGCGATTGGATGAAGGTTAATAGTACATCTGTGTTTTTATAATGGGGATTTTTTTTTTCTCGAAAGAGGGTTCACTGATATGAAAAAAAAAAACCATGGTGTGCTGCTCGAAAACGGATCTAAACAATTTAGAGAATTTAAGGAAGGTGGAAATTTTAAATGTACCGGGAGTGATGAGGGGAACCTCAATACCCATTTCCCCAAAATCTTCAAAATTTGAAAAATTTGAATTTTTTCTCCATAAACATCATTAGTAGAGGTCTATAAGTGAGAAAAACGAAGAAACATTTTTTTTGCACCAGTAGGTCTGTTTGCGGACGAAAGAGGGTTACCTAATACCATCATGTTAAATACAATTCACACTATCTAGTTACTCGTTATTTATTATAGTACAACTCCCTAAAAATACAGGCTACTTTTCGTTATCTATTATTTATCTATTTTCAAATGTAGTCAAACCGAATATCTTAGTTCAAGCAGTAATAGTTTACTAGCATCATAACAACCAGTTGAGTAAAAACGACCATTGCGAGAGACTAGCAAGTGTCTGAACTAACTCATTACGAACTTACTCAAAAATAACAATGAGAGAGAAATAAAATAAACGTGAAAAAAGGAGTGTTACGATCATCCCAACATTTTCGCGCTGATTCAGTTCCAATCGTTACCTCTTAAACTCTCCATTTATCTCTGGATATCGTTGACTCAGCGTGTTCAGTCTGTACCCGCACGTGGGATGAGTTCCGAGGCAAAATCCTGTATCCGCGCTCAATGAGGTTATTGGTGGTCCACATTCAAACATTTACGTTACAAATTAATAAGAAATATTAAATATATAAATATAAGAAAAAATAGTAGATAAAGAGTTAGTCTATTTTTCAATTTACATTTGAGGAGTTTGATTCCAAAAGGTACTAAAGACTATTTTTATCGAAATTGAGTTAACACTTTCCCAGGGTTTTAGGGGGGTAGCTCTTCACAAAAGTGCGATCGTTTTTGGAGCAAAAGATAATCCCACGAAAAACGAGGGTGAATAAACCGTTTAATTCCAAAAGGTACTATATCCCGCACAATGGCGGTCTCTCATCCGTTTTTCTTCTTAGGCGTTCATTTTTGGCTTTTTCAAACAATCGAAGGTCTTTGAAGTGGTCGTTTCTCTCGAGTAAACCAACAAGTTTCGATGATTTTAACGTTAATTTTCGACTTTTTCAAACAATCATAGGTGAAAACAAGCCTTTGAAGTGGTCGTTTCTCTCGAGTAAACCAACAAGTTTCGATGATTTTAACGTTCATTTTCGACTTTATCAAAAAATTGATCTTGTTGTTTTTCAGGTCAGTTGATTATCATAGCAAATTAAAGGAGTTACCACCAATTTAATGACAAAAAATCAAAATCACGAAAAAAAACTTTAAATTTGAAATAATTATGAAAAGGGTTTTTACGTATCCCCTCTAATTTTCCCCCCACCTTTCCGACGAACGAGTCAAAATTTCGAAATTCACCCCGGAAGGGGTTGAAATCGTTAGGGGTGTAATTTGAAAATTGCCTAATTTTAAGCAAAAACGTCTCAACTCCATGCTTTTTAGGAAAACCCGTTGTATATTGACATTTTCATGTCTTTGCCCTGGCACATAGCACAAACTTTCGGACCTTTGTAATTTTGTGGTAAGTTGCGACACCTTTATTAAAACGCTTGCATACGAGTCTGCAACACATTGAAACATTTTCATGCTCCCCCCCCCCCCCCCCGTCCCCTCCCGACACATGAACTACATACCTCCCATAAACACAGAAAAACAAAAGAGAAAAATATATTTATTTATTTTACAAAAATAACATTGTTTTATTCTTCCATTGGTTCAACTTCATCTGTCGCGGTAACACTGAGTAATGGGCGGTGATGAGAAAAGTATGAAAGCTGGGAGCTCGATTTTCGCCTCAGCTGATCTGGGAGCTCGATTTTCGACTCAGCTGATCTGGGAGCTCGATTTTCGACTCAGCTGATCTGGGAGCTCGATTTTCGACTCAGCTGATCTGGGAGCTCGATTTTCGACTCAGCTGATCTGGGAGCTCGATTTTCGACTCAGCTGATCTGGGAGCTCGATTTTTGGCTCAGCTGATCTGGGAGCTCAATTTTCGACTCAGCTGATCTGGTAATATCAAACTGTAAAGTACCTACCTACCTGTAAAGTACCTAACAACTTCACTTCTGATGGTCATAATCATCATTGTGGCGACTTGGGACAAAATTTGTCCGAATTGCTAACAAAATTTAATTTGTTTAGCAATTTTCGTTAGCAAATTTCGTTAGCAATTAATTTCGTGACGATTTTTTTTTTATGTGCCATATGAAAGACATGAAAATGTCAAAAAGCCTCTAAAAAAATATTGTTAGGAGACATTTTTTGTTGCTAATTAGTTGTGGAATCGACACCTTGAAGGAAAGAGACTTGTTTTGTGGACACCCTGTATAGAAAAATAATAAATCTTTGTGTAATAATTTGCAGCAATTTCACCTACTGCGCAAGTTACACCGCAAAACCATTGACCTGGGTAGCTAAAAGGCTTGTCTCATGTATATGAATACATGTAAATGTAGATGTTTGAGGCTAACCAGGCGTGTTCATACGCATTTGGGTTATACGTCCGATGGCTTCCACTGAGGTCTCGTGTACCTCCGCACTGTGAGATAATTGATTCATCTATGGTGGAAAGCTGAAGTGTATCCAAAACGTGGATTTGTAGTGAAACCAGAGCGGTATTCAAAAGCAAACCTCTTCAATTCTCACATACCTGCATATTATTATACAGGGTGTAAGCCTAACTGGTCTGCCATACGGCACCAGTCGATTCTACAACTAATTTGCAACAAAAAATGTCCCTTAGCGATTTTTTTAAACCCATTGTTTTCGAGTTATTTTAACTTTAAACTTTTTTTTCGTGATTTTGACCTTATGTCATTAAATCGGTCATAACTCCTTTAATTTGCTGTGTAAATTACAATTTGAGGATACCGTTGGAAAGAGCATTAAATTTCCTATCGGATAGATGCCTTAACTTCTTTTTGAGTCAAGGTTTGAGACATGAAAACGTCCTCTAAAAAGAGAATTTTACGTAATTTTGGAAACCTCGCATTCTTTCAAATTGAACTACGATGACCCATACTTTTTCAAGATGCAAGAACAGTGAAAACTGCGCCAAAATCTCACCTTTCCAATGGTATAATCAAAACATATTCTACAACCGTATTTAGGGGAGAAATTCGTGTTTGAACGCGCAAAAAACATGCATTTTTTCAACGAAATCGGCGCTCTGGCAGCCTGCTTCCGGAGGCCTCGCGGTTGCCACTTTAGCGCCCGCCCGCCCACTTCCATCGTCCGACCCCTCAAATCGACTAGGCGGAGTGCCGAATTCGTTGAAAAAATGCACGTTTTTCCCCGTTCAAACACGAATTTCTCCCCTAAATACGGTTGAAGAATATGTTTTGATTATACAATTGGAAAGCTGAGATTCTGGCGCAGTTTTCACTGTTCTTGCATCTTGAAAAAGTACGGGTTCTCGTAGTTCAATTTGAGATGGAAAAAATGCGAGGTTTCCAAAATTACGTAAAATTCTCTTTTTAGAGGACGTTTTCATGTCTCAAACCTTGACTCAAAAAGAAGTTAAGGCATCTATCCTATAGGAAATTTAATGCTCTTTCCAACGGTATCCTCAAATTGTTATTTACACGGCAAATTGAAGGTGTTATGACCGATTTAATGACATAAGGTCAAAATCACGAAAAAAAAGTTTAAAGTTAAAATAACTCGAAAAGGGAGGGTTTAAAAAAAATCGCTATGGGACATTTTTTGTTGCAAATTAGTTGTAGAATCGACTGGTACCGTATGGCAGACCAGTTAGGCTTACACCCTGTATATTGAATACAACGGAGAAAATACTATACAAGGACTACCTACGTTATTCTCGAATAAGTTCGAGAAAGTAAAAGTTTGAAAGATGAGTTTAAGACCATTCAAGTCCTGAATCAAGTTACGCTTGGAAAATGGGAAATGCAGTTTCTGAGAGGCTTTTAGCCTTCGGGAAAGTTAGATGTTGCGCTAAAGTTGTCTGGGCTGTTGAATAATAAGGTTACATGAGTATAAGTATGTAGAAAAAATTCCGAAACCTCCGTACTAATATACCAAGTTCTTCACCCTTTATTTTGAGTTTGTCAACATTTCAAAATAATACTTTCAAAAAATTATGTAAGGTTCCATTAGCCTACCGTAATTTGTGTAAGAGCTAACGTGAAATTCTTAGTTGTCTATCGGCATATGAATACTTTTTACAGGTACATTACGTTCCTGATACATTATTATTCCGTCCAAAGTTGAAATATTTAATTGCTTCCGGGTCTACCACCAAGGTAGCGTATTAATTTTTCAAGGTTGAAAAAAAAGTTCTCCAAAACCGAAATTTTCACTCGCGTTTTACGTTTCAGACCTTCCTGAATAATTTTGGTTCCGTATCTGTCTGTCTGTGTGTCTGTCATGAAATCCTTGTAACCGGCATAACTATACGAAGTTATTGTCCGATTTCGATGACATTTTCAGGGATTATGTAGATTAGGTTGTAGTTGGTCCTCGATGAAAATCAAGGCCTTAAGTTAAGCCTCTGCGCATGCGCAACAGCCATAACACTTACATTTTTCATCCGAATTTGATACAATTTTTCAGGATTGTTCAGAGTGGCTAGATGGTCACCTATGAATATCATCTCCCCCAAACTAATAGTAGTTGCTGCGCATGCGCAAACGAGAATTTCTTGTAACAGCCATAACTTCTAAATTTTCCATCCGATTTCGACGAAATTTCTTAGGATTGTTCAGATTAGCGTGTAGATGGTCCCCTATGAAGGTAGTGGAAGGTACTTAGAGATTGTTGTTTTCAGATTAACTACTATGCATCGGATCATCTATATAATCGGGTTATGGATACGAGGAAGCTATGTGCCACACCCACTTGGCAGACGTTTTTTTCCTATCTCAACACTTCCAAACCTATTGAGGCTCCTAAGAACAATTTCTTACAAACAATTTTAATTTCCAAGCATTTTATCTTTAAGAAACAATAATTTAATTTTAATACCTTAGGAAGAAGCTCCTTATTCCTGTAATTTTTTTTCTCTTAAAATTCAACTTAACAGTAAATTTGTTTTTACCCTAGACAATTGGTTTTCAACAATTTCATTTGAATCCTCGTCTTTGGTACCAAACAATCATAATAATTAATAATCAATCATAGGTAGTATCTTATTCATTCATTCAGCTGGAACTTAGGTATCTATTTCTCGTCTTATAATTTACAATTTATCTACAAATCGCACTTATTGTTCTTACAATTTTTCAAGATTTTTAATTCAATATTTCAATTTTTCAAGATTGTTTCAATTTTTTCTGGATTTTTCAAAATGTTTTCCGATGTTTTTAAAATTCTTATTTGTCCATTAGGTGCTTTTAAAAATAGTTATTTAGGCACTCTAGTAATTATCGTAATTTGATTATTGATTTTGACGATACGATCGGAAAATATTACAGTTTTTGATTTGGACCCTTTGTATGGTTAAACCCTTATTTTGTAAGTTTATTAATTTATATTTTATAACCTTGATTATTATGTAATTTGAATGTAGACTAATCTTTACTTTCATTTTAAATTTGAAATAGATTTGAAAATTTTAGATTTGAATTTAAATTTGTGGGTTTTTAGTGGCGAAAAAACGGCAACTCCACCTGGTCGATCAATTTGTACTCTGTTTTTTTATCCTCGAGTCTGTCTCCCCTAAGATATACCTATTTAGGGGAGACAGACTCGGGGATAAAACCCCGAGTACAAATCGAGCATCTTACAGGTATCTATCAATTCGGATTGTCCTTGAACGAATTTTCAACAGAAAGGGCAGCACATTCAAAATCTTCTAGCCCTTCGTGATTCTATCAGTTCAATGACTGTATCTATGAGGAGAACATCGAACACCCTTCACACGCATAGTATTTGTACTCCCATGAAACTTATGATTGCGTGGTTCCTTACAGTGTTTTCGCGTGATTTCAGATTCTTAGCATAACAGAAACGTGCAAGTTAAGGCGATCGTAAGCTCCTCTCGATACTTCACAGTTTATATTGACGAAGTTTGCTTTTCAATAATCGCGTGAGTGTACATTTTACTTTCCTCGTCCCATTTTCCTTTCATGAGTTTGTACTTAGACACCAAAACTTATTACGGAGATGAGTTTTGGGAGACTTTTGTAATGAACATGAATTTATTCCACGACTATGTACAGCTGGTAGGAGAATACGCCCGAAATTATGTTTATTAGGACATTTCATTTTGGGTATTCCGTTCTTTTCACAGAAAGCTTTTCCTTTGAATCATTGCTAATGTTACTGGTATGTAAGATCTCATAACCTGGTCGTTTACTTGTCCCTAACGATACTAATCGTACAATTTATTGATTAAATGAAATCGGAAAATTAAATTAAATATGATATTATTTGATAAATTTGGGCACGTGAGTAGTTATTATTTGGTGTCCGGTTATTGCCCAAATCTTGGTATTCATTCTTCACTGTGTCATTTCAAAACTATCGCTAGTTTAGGCAGGATAACCATTTTGGTTTATTATTTTCAATAGGGATTCGAGCAATAAAAATACAATTTTAACCCCTCCTCCATCAAAATTTGTTGTTTTACTTTCAAGGTATGCAGAATCCGAAAATCTAATAAAAATTTAGCTGTCCGCTAGCAGTGAGGCTTTTGATGAAATTTGGTGAATGGGCTCCATTTGGGGTCTAGCTATAGCTCGAAGCTTTTGGTTGATGTCTGTCACTTCTAAGGGTTGAAAAGGGTTCAGCCCTAGCTGAAAAACTTTAGGTATAAAGGTATTGTTTTTTCATCAATTCGAAATAGTATTGCATTTTCAGAATCGAATGAGGCCACCCAGAGCTTTGTAGGACCAACCGTTCGCTCCCTATGAGAACTTAAGGGATGGACGCCAAAAAGACCTAATCTCCGTTCAAATTTTAGCTGAACAAACTGCGATCGTTGTAACTTTTTTTCGACTTGTATTCAGTTTTGCGTCCTTAGCAACCCGTAATCAAATTTTCTATGAAGGGGCCCATAACTCTATTTTTTTCGAATAGTGTGAAGCGTTTATTTCTTCAAATAAACTTGATTGTGAAGCGAAAATATAATAGGTAGTGGTAATGGCAAATCTGTGTTCTTTGCATGCGAGTGATCGATCCAGAAAAATAATAAACCTTTGTGTAATAATTTACAGCGTTTTTGCGATCGAATGAGACACCACTAGATGAACGACAACAGCTCCCTAATGCTAAGTTCAAGTTATTCGTGAGGAAGCTATACTGCCCACCCAACTTGGCAAACGATTTTGTTGGTGTTATAAATTCTCAGAAATTTAAAGAATTATGTTTCAGCCATCCTGTCCTCGATATAGTGAATAAATGTAGTACGTGTTATCAGGTAGTACTTCGCCACAAGCTTTAAAGAAGAAAATCCTTGTAGATTCGGGTAACTTCCCCACCTTTCCCGCTGGAGGGGAGGGGAGGAGTCACCTACTAGCGCCATGCTGCAAGCGATCTTCAGTTGTGTTTTTTGTGTGCTCCGCCGCATGTCCCTGACGGTCAATTCGCTCGCTCGCGCTGTTTCCGTCTGTTTTTTCGCCCGAAACTTGGTGTACCTTCGGTATCAGTGTTAGCTTTGAGCAAAAGCTATATTGTGTGTGAAAGGTGAGTGAATCAACCTTCAAATTCCTGCGAAAAACGTAAGTCGTTTTCAATTTCCTTGCTAGACGTTCCATACCAACCTAATTCGTTCGTTCGTTATTCTTTTTCCTTACAGTTCTGATTTACTGATGGGTAAATCGAGAAAAAGGTGTCGATCCTCGTCATCCAGTGATGAGAGTTCGGACGAGATGTCAAAAAAGTCGCTCCTCAAAAGGTTGAGGAAACTCGAGAAAAAGTTCGAAAGGGGGAAACGTAAACAGAAACAACGGGAGCGGGAGACTTCGGTTCGGCGTATGCAACAGCCGCGTCTTTCCCCTTCCCTTTCTCCAAGGTCGGGGTCTCATCGTTCCCCGTCTCCCGGGGTTGTTCGATCCTTGCCGGATTGTTCCTCTCGTTCCCCGACTCCCTCGTTCCCTAAGTTCCTGGGGAAGAGCGACGCTTCTCAGCAGGAATCTTTCAATTTGAAGGCCCAAGTGTGCAACGCGGGCCCAATACCCCCCGACCAGTCTGGTGCGTGCAGCTCAGGCCAGGTCGCGGAATTTTCGGAAGATGTTGTGGACATAAACATTTTACCAGACGAAATTTTGAGTATTTTAGGAGCGGATCCCAACCAGGAAAACAAGGAAGTTATTTCTTTCCACGACGCGCTTGTTTCACGATGGAACCATCTTCTTGAACAAGGCCTTAAAAAAGACGAAACTTCGTCATTACTTCAGTTGTATCCGTTGCCCACCAATATTCCTGCTCTTTCTCCTCCGTCTCTTAATCCAGAAGTTCAACCTCTTTTGACTAAACAGGATCTTCTCCGCGAAGGTTCCTATGTAGAATTACAACGTCAATTAGGTATTGGCTTAGGTGCACTAGGCAGGGGTGTCAACGCCCTTCTGGAGGGGGGAACGCACGTTCCTAGAGAGTCAATTTTAACGTTTTTGTCAGATTCTGGTAGAATTCTCACAAACCTTTTCCATCGTATCACTGTGATTCGTAGGAACCTGATAACTCCTGTTTTTGACAAAAATATTAGAGATAAAGTTTCTGATGTTACAAGTCATTCTGGTCTATTATTCGGGTCAGATCTTATTGACAAAATTAGAAATGTGAAGTCGCTAGAACAAGCCAGCAAGCAACTGAAGCCTGTGAAGGGACCCTCAGTTCAATCATCAGTCTCTCGCTCATACAAAGGCACAAGTACTGGGGGTGCACCCCGTAGCTCTGCCCCACAGTCAAAAAACTTCCAATCCCCTGCCCGCTACCAGAGGGATGCGGGACGTTCCAGGGGTTACCAGCCCTCCAAGACCAACATGCAGATGGAGTCGAAGGGCCATTGGAAGAGCAAGAACAAGAGGGACGATGTTCGCGACAGGAGACGATGAGTATGGTAAGCACAAAATATGCTGGTCGCTTGTATCGCTTTTATGATAGTTGGGCTAATTTGACCACGAATTCCATAATTCTTGAATGGGTTAAGGGATACAGGCTTCCATTCATTGATGAGCCTCATCAGTTATCACCCCCGCATAGAACCGCCTTCTCTTCTGCCGAACGTCTACAACTTAAAATTGAAATTGACAACTTGATGAAAATAGGGGCAGTCAGCAAATGTAAACCCTCATCAGACCAATTCTTGTCCCCGATCTTTCTCGCTGATAAACCTAATGGTAAGAAACGATTTATCCTGAATTTGAAACGTTTGAATGTTTTTGTTGACTGCCCTCACTTCAAGATGGAAGATGTAAGAACAGCATCCCGATTAGTTCAATCTCATAGTTATATGGCGTCAATAGACCTCAAGGACGCCTATTATATGATCCCTATCAATAAGGAACATAGAAAATTTTTACGATTTGAATTTGAAAATCGCTACTATCAGTTCAACTGCCTATGCTTTGGATTATGTTCAGCCCCTTACACGTTTTCGAAATTGCTCAAACCAGTAACACAGAACCTTCGTAGTAGGGGCATAATAATAGTAAATTATTTAGACGATTTTTTCCTGATAAGTTCATCATATGAGGAATGTACAATCAACTTGAAGTATACTATATCTTTATTGGAGAAGTTAGGTTTCATTATAAACTATGAAAAAAGTATTGTGATCCCTAGCAAACGTTGCAAGTTTCTAGGATTTCAATTTGATTCGGAAAAAATGTCGCTTGAACTGCCAGAGGATAAAAAACAGAAAATTTTAAATTTTCTTCAATATTTTGGGTCAAAAACTTTTTGTAGGATCCGCACCCTCGCTCAATTAATAGGCATACTGACGTCTGCATGCCCTGCTGTTAAATACGGCTGGGTTCACACCAAACGTTTAGAAAGGGCCAAATACTTGGCCCTTACTAGCTGCGATGGGTGTTTTTCTGCAAAAATGAGGATCCCTGATTATATTAGAGATGATCTTGTTTGGTGGGAAAAAACCTTACCACATAGTGAGAATGCCCTCACTAATGACGTTTATGCATTGGAAATTTGCTCAGATTCCAGCTTAACTGGGTGGGGAGCCGTGTGCAATGGTGCTAGTACCCATGGCTGGTGGACATCAGAATACTCAGACAAACACATCAACTTTCTGGAACTCCAAGCCATATATTTTGGCCTTCAACATTTTGCTTCGTCTGTGCAAGACTGCAATATCTTACTGAGAACCGACAATACCACAGCACTGGCCTGTGTGAATAAAATGGGTAGTGTGCAACACCCTACCCTCAATAACCTCTCCAGAGAAATTTGGGAGTGGTGTGAGGATAGAAACCTTTGGGTATTCGCTTCATATATTTCTTCTAAAGATAATTTTGAGGCAGACGAGGCATCTCGCATTCTACCTCCAGAAACTGAATGGTCTCTAAATGATAATGTTTTTTGTTCAATAGTTGCAAAGCTTGGCCACCCGAAAGTTGATCTGTTTGCCTCAAGCATCAATTTGAAATGTGAGACATATGTCTCATGGTTCAAAGAACCAGGGGCCTGGAAAGTGGATGCCTTCACGGTCAGCTGGAGTGGTCTCCATTTCTATGCATTTCCTCCATTCTCCTTGATAACTAGAGTCCTCCAAAAAATCATGGCAGATCAGGCTACAGGAATTGTAGTGGTCCCTCTCTGGGAGGGACAAGTATGGTATCCACTCTTCATGCGCCTTTGCATTTCACAAAGCTTAACGTTTGGTCCTCAAGATAATCTTTTGATGTCCCCTTTCAGGAATCAGATGAACCACCCTTTATCGAAGGATCTTATCCTGGTGGTTGCCACATTATCCGGCAAGCTCACTTGATGAAGGGTGTTCCAGAATGCGCTGTTGATACCATCGTCCAGTCCCTGTCACCGTCAACCCTTCGACAGTATGACACGTCTCTACGGCAGTGGTGGAATTATTGTTTGTCTTTAAAAACTTCAGTTTTTGACGTTGAAATTGCAAAAACCTTGGCATTTTTTCAACACTTGCTTGACAATTCTAGTAATTCATATAATTCATTCAACACTCATAGGGCCGCGCTATCATTGATCTCAAACACTAAATTAGCTGATGACCCAGCAATTAAACGTTTTCTGAGGGGTGTTTATAAAACTCGTCCGCCCAAACCCAAGTACGATTTTACATGGGACCCTCAGTCAGTTTTCTCCTACATAAAAACTCAAAAACATGACTCCCTTAAGTTTACCTCAAGCAAGCTAGTGGTGCTTCTTGCTCTGGCATCTGGACAGAGAATGCAAACTATTCACTCTCTTAAAATCACGGACATTCTCAGAGATGAATCTGGAATGAAAATTCTAGTGTCAACTAGAATAAAAACTTCAGGCCCTAAACGAGCTCAACCATGCTTAGATATTCCTTTTAACCCAGCAGATCCAGATCTTTGTGTGCCGACTTTAGTTGACAGTTATCTGGACATGACTAAAAACATTCGCCCTGTCGATTGCGAACAAATTTTCATAAGTACAACCGCTCCTCATGGACCGGCTTCCAAACAAACCCTGAGTAGATGGGTTAAAGATATCTTGTGTGCAGCAGGAATCGATATCTCAATCTTTTCTGCTCATTCTACGAGACACGCAGCCACTTCAGCTGCAGCCAGAAACGGTGCCCCCATTGACACCATTTTTAAGTCCGCCGGATGGTCTCAAAAGTCATCCACATTTGCCAAGTTTTATAACCGCCCGTTGTGCAAATCGGCAGGTATATCAGAATCCGTATTTCCTTGAAATGCTTGTTACTCCTGAAGTTCATGTTTTCTCACACATTCATTCATGTTTCCACACATTCTTTCATGTTTTGATATTACTTTGGAGTATTACATCGTTGGTATGGACTCTAGCTGTTCTTTTGTGTACTTACCACACATACTGCCCTCCTTAGCTAAAACGTCCTATGTCCATTTTTCAAGTTTCGAGAAAATCGCGTTTTAGTTTCGGCTTCTGCGCCACCCAAACCATTGAAGCTTGAGATATCGTTTTTTGACCATCACCTCTCAAATCTATTCCCCTGTTTTGCCAGTGTATGAACAAATCTTGAAAACTCGTTGCCTGGCCTATATTAGGTCATTAATGGAAAACATTTGGACATAGGACGTTTTAGCCTAGTACCCATGGACATAGGACAGCTTGTAACAGTGTGACGCTAGCTTAAAATGTCTTATGTCCATTGATTTTTGAGTATTATTTCAAAAATTTAGTTCAAACTCAAGGTTTTTGGCGACAATCAAATTCTTTGAAGGATCTACCAAGGAGAGGTAGAGGAATCTACCATATCAAGGATATCACGTGAAGGTGATATGCGAGTTACTTACCGTAGGTAGGATTTTGAGGTTATCCATTAAAAATATGTACGTACTAGTAACCTGCTGCAGCTAAGATCTATTAATAATTAATAGATCTAGAGCTGCAGCAGGTTAGGTTATAATTATTATAACTGGATAGATGAATATGAGATGAAGTTAACCTGAAGATTAAATGATTTTGTCGCTTGTATCAAGTACATTTTTGCTTCCGAGTCTTCCGAAGTAGCGGAAGCTTTGTTTTCACTTTTCAAGGACGAAAAAAAAAGTTCTCCAAAATCAAAATTTTCACTCGCGTTTTGCGTTTTAGACATTCCTTAACAATTTTGGTTCCGTGTCTGTCTGTCTGTCTGTCTGTCTGTCATTAATTCCTTGTAACGCGCATAACTATACGAAGTTATTGTCCGATTTCTATGTAATTTTCAGGGATTGTGCGGGTTGGTGTGTAGACGGTCCCCTATGAAAATCATCACCTTCGTACTGATAGAAGCGACTGCGCATGCGCGAACGTGAATTGCTTATAACAGCCATAACTTCCACAATTTCTACCCGATTTCGATGACATTTCCAGGGATTACGCGGATTAGGTTGTAGATGGTCCCAAATGAAAATCAAGACCTTAAAATTTACAGTAGCCTCTGCGAATGCGCAAACGTAAAATCCTTGTAACAGCCGTACATTTGTCGCTCTCGCGTGTGACGTGAGAATCTCAAATCCCATTCAACCAACCCCTTTATAGATCAGTGAGCAATGCTTTGGACTCCCACTCAAGCTAAACAATTTTTTGATCCAATCACTACGCACTTACATTTTTCGTCCGAATTTGATGAAATTTTCTAGGATTGTCCAGATTAGCGTGTAGATGGTCCTCTATGAGGGTAGTGTAAGGTACTTAGAGATTGATGTTTTGAGATTAACTACTATGCATCGGATCATCTATACAATCGGGTTATGGATACGAGGAAGCTATGTGCCACACCCACTTGGCATTCTGACTAGGATCCATTCCGTGGATTAATAAATCACAAAAACTCGCTAGATAACGTTTTGTACAAGACAGAGGAGGTTTACTTAGTTACTACAGAGGTTTACTTAGTTTACTACAGAGGTTTACCTTAGTGAGAAGATGACTTGCCGCTCTTTTGTATTCTTATCTGATAAGTATTGTTGTTATTGTATACATTTCATTGGTCTTGAACAGGCTAGAACGTCCTATGTCCGTGATATTCTCACAACGGACATTTTAGCCTAGTACGATCAACTTTTCTAATGCCGTGTACTAAGCTAGAACGTCTTATGTCCCTGATTTTCCTCTCCATAGGACGTTTAAGCCTAGTAGGACTTGATTAGGACGTTTTAGCCTAGGATGGGTATGTGAAACTTGATAAATGGACATAGGACAAATCGATTATAGAAGCCTTTTCTGTTGACATAGGGGGTTCTAGCTTAGCTCAAAAGTTGCGCCTGATCGAGAGCTACAACACGGTGTCCTCATCTCAAAAAGTGCAAAAATGGACATAGGACGTTCTTACTAAGGAGGGCAGCATACCTTTCAATCATGGAATTTGGAACGCTCATGTACCTCTTTAAACATCTACATTTATTCACTATATCGAGGACAGGATGGCTGAAACATAATTCTACGATTAAAAGAACTTACTGAAGTTCAATCGTGATTATGTGAAGCCTCCTGTCCGAAGATATAGTATCCCAACCCTCCCTGGGTCCCAAAATTCAATCATGAGCTTTCCAAATTTGGCATCTTTAAATAACTGAAGATCGCTTGCAGCATGGCGCTAGTAGGTGACTCCTCCCCTCCCCTCCAGCGGGAAAGGTGGGGAAGTTACCCGAATCTACAAGGATTTTCTTCTTTAAAGCTTGTGGCGAAGTACTACCTGATAACACGTACTACATTTATTCACTATATCTTCGGACAGGAGGCTTCACATAATCACGATTGAACTTCAGTAAGTTCTTTTAATCGTAGAATTAAACATGACGTCGCTAGATTTTAATCATTTCACGAGTTACTCGTACCTACTACTGTAGTAGGTGTGTTTTCTTGGTTCCCTAATGGTTATGATTACTGATGGTGATGATGGTACTGATTTTTGAAGGACTTCAACGCGCCGAAGGCCCGCGAAAGAGGAGGTACTCAATTCGGGTTGTCGTGGGACGACGGTGTTTTTTTTTTTTTTTTTTTTTTGTTTTTTTTTATGTCTGAGTTCTTTGCATTTCTTTATTCTGGTACCCCGGTTTCAAACAGATTTCATCTTGCTTTGTTAAAAGTATCGAAAATTTCTGAAAGAAGTTGAAAAACGTGGTTCCCGTTTTCGGGAATATTGGTCCGCATTCACTCTCCTTGCCCTGTGACTTCCGACTGAGTCGATGGAGGACCATTTGTGTATAGTCAAATTATCTTGGATTATTGAAGGCTCATAAACTGTCACATCTCACGATGAGCTCGAAAGGGGTGGGATCCGGCGAATCCATTGTTTTATTAATCAAAAGGCCCTCTGAATGAAATGACGACGTGAAGGCACAGAAACACTCTCAAGGTCGGGCGGAGGGAAGCCGGTAAGGCGGTGAGGTCTTCACAGCTGGCTACTGTTACAACAGCTGGCCATTTGTCAGACGCGTGACTTGTACGGGGTTAGGAGCCCAGGATCCGATAGGAGCTGCAAGCCGCATTCCTCTTTCTTCCGGATACAAGCGGGAACCGAGCCGCTCTGTGTTATCGCAGTAATAGGGCTGTTATCGGCCTTAGAGTTAATAGTGTTTAACTTTAAATTCTTCCATTCATGAATGAATCCGATCAATTTCCCCGGATTTAATTTCGATTAGTAAACAAAAACGTCTGCCAAACGGGAGTAGCACAGAGCTTCCTCGTACCCAAAACCCGATTATACAGATCGCACGTTGAATGCAATACTGTGACAACTCAAAAACGCTGCAAATCATTGCTCAAAGGTTTATTATTTTATGTATAGATCACCCTCCTGTATAGATCACTGGTTCTCCATCAATAGCACCTACCACCATCTGTATTCTCCCTTGACCTTCCCTCTCAAATTTCAGCTCCTGCGTTCAATAGGATCGAAAATGGCTTCGGAGCTCACTCAGCTGATCAGTGATCTGAAGAGTGAAGAAGATCTTCTCGAATGCGGAGATAAGACCTATTTTGTGATTCACACTCGTGTTTTGGTAGCGAAAATTGGGAAAAGGGGCAATGGGAAAAAACAAACAGATGGCTAAGGGGGGGGGGGAGACAGAATTGGGTTTTGGTCAAAAATAATAACAGTGCTGAACAAATATGCAATTTCTCTCTTATGACTCTCATAGCTTATGAGCGATTTTTAATGTTAATTGTTGAATGCAGCCATCTCAAGCAAATTCGAGCTGATTACTGGTATGAAGGAATTTTTAATGGTAATTCATCTCAATTTGAAATCGAATATCGAAAGACACTAAATTGAAAAATTTGATAGTGATTTTTCGATACCTCCGAATTATTGAATGCCTACTTCGTTATCAATAATCTGTGATATCTCTTAAACTGCTTTTGGTTTATTATTTTCAATAATAAGCCTTTGGAATCGAGCAAGAAAAAAAAAAATTTAACCCCCCCTCAAAATTTGATGTTTTACGTTTCAAGGTACGTAGAATCCGAAAATCGAATAAAAAAATTTCCGTCCGTCCGCCGTACGCCGTACGCCGTACGCCGTACGCCGTCCGCCGTCCGCCGTCCGCCGTACGCGGCACTTTTCTTAGCAACACTGGACCGATTTGGTTCAAATTTGGTATATGGGCTCCATTTGGGGTCTAGTTGTGCCGCGAAGCTTTTGGTTGATGTAGGTCACTTCTAAGGGGTGAAAATTAAGGGTTGAAATTTTCAAGAGTGCCCTAGCTCGAAAACTCTCGAAATAAAGGTATCGTTTTTTCACCAATTTTAAATAGTACAGAATTTTTAAAAATTTTTGAGACCACCCGGAGCTCTGTAGGACAAACCGTTCGGTCCCTACGAGTATTTGAAGGTTTTCTTTCGATAAAACAGAATCATGAGTGTGAATCGCAAAAGAGGTCTAATCTCCATTCAAATTTTATCGGACTAAAATGCGATCGCTGTTCATTTCTTCGATTTGTATACAGTTTTGCCTTCTGCGTAACCAGTAATCAAATTTCCATATCAAGCTTTCTATTTTTCGAATCGAGTGTGAAGCGTTTAGTTCTTTCTAATAAACTTGATTGTGAAGGTGTGAAGCCATTATAGTGTGGTAGGTAGTACCTACCAATAGTTGGTAGGTAAAAAAAAGTTGGTAGGTAAAACAATGTTTGTAGGTAAAAAACGCTGCAAATCATTGCTCACTGATCAGATCACTGATCAGCTGAGTGAGCTCCGAAGCCATTTTCAATCCTATTGAATGGAGGTGCTCTTCCAGGCGTCTCCTGCATTCGAGGATATCTTCTTCACTCCTCACATCACTGATCAGCTGAGTGAGCTCCAAAGCCATTTTCAATCCTATTGAATGGAGGTGCTCTTCCAGGCGTCTCCAGCATTCGAGGAGATCTTCTTCAATCCTCACATCACTGATCAGCTGAGTGAGCTCCAAAGCCATTTTCAATCCTATTGAATGGAAGTGCTCTTCCAGGCGTCTCCAGCATTCGAGGAGATCTTCTTCACTCTTCAGATCACTGATCAGCTGAGTGAGCTCCGAAGCCATTTTCAATCCTATTGAACGCAGGAGCTGAAATTTGAGAGGGAAGGTCAAGGGAGAATACAGATGGTGGTAGGTGCTATTGATGGAGAACCAGTGATCTATACAGAAGGATGATCTATACACAAAATAATAAACCTTTGAGCAATGATTTGCAGCGTTTTGATCTCAGCTCCTAACAAATCACTATAATTAACTACCGTGGAGCATCAACAGTATCATTAAGTAACTACTAGATTTCGCTCTAGGGGTGAGTTAAACATTTCTAGAATTCTATACTTGGGTGTAAACCAATATCCTTGAACAGTACTTTTATAGGCACGCCAACGCCAGATTGAGACGTCGAGGAACTAATGATGTTGACTGAAGAATTCACGATTTTTTTTCTGGAAACGTGGAAAGACCAAGTCTCAAGACAGGGGCTATCAAGTGGAAGTCGCAGAACCCCGGTGTCCGGTTACAAATTATACAAGACGGTTCGAATTCGACAGAAAAACGTCTGCCAAGTGGGTTTGGCACATAGCTTCCTCGTATCCATAACCCGATTATATAGATGATCCGATGCATAGTAGTTAATCCCAAAACACCAATCTCTAAGTACCTTCCACTACCCTCATAGAGGACTATCTACACGCTAATCTGGACAATCCTAGAAAATTTCATCAAATTCGGATGAAAAATTAAGTAAGTGTTGGAAAAATTATGTATGTGATTGGATCAAAAAAATACTTAGCCTCGGCTGGGATTGGAACCCGGGACAGTTCTATGCGCTACCTCTGAGCTATTGAGGCCTAGTAATGTAATGAATAGGATTTGAGATTCTCACAGGGGACCATCCCTCTATGAATGAATCCCTCTATGAAAAACCATTCTCTACGATTTTCATAGGGGACCATCTAAACACTACTCTGTAACATCCCTGAAAATTTCATTGAAATCGGATGGGAAATGTAGAAGTTATGGCCGTTACAAGGAAATTCACGTTTGCGCATGCGCAGTCGCTTCTATAAGTCCGGGGATGATGATTTTCATAGGGGACCATCTAAATACTAATCTGTAACATCCTTGAAAATTGCATTGAAATCGTATCGAAAATGTAGAAGTTATGGCCGTTACAAGGAATTCACGTTTGCGCATGCGCAGTCGTTTCTATCAGTCCAGGGATGATGATTTTCATAGGGGACCGTCTACACACCAACCCGCACAATTCCTGAAAATTTCATAGAAATCGGACAATAACTTCGTATAGTTATGCGCGTTACAAGGAATTGATGACAGACACACAGACAGACAGACACGGAACTAAAATTGTTCAGAAAGGTCTAAAACGCAAAACGCGAGTGAAAATTTTGATTTTGGAGAACTTTGTTTTCGTCCTTGAAAAGTGAAAACAAAGCTTCCGCTACCTTGGTAGACTCGGAAGCAAAATGGTTAAATTTTGGTGAAATATTCAGGCTTTACGTATAGCAGTCCTTAAGCCCCTTTAATTCCATCATTTTCGGACTAAAAGTACCATTTACTCCTACTTGATTACCCTATAAAATAGATTTATCACGATTTAATTGACCGATTTCCCATCAGTTTTGAGTTTAGGCGATCCGATATGTGGGAGCCACGGCACTTACTCTAAAAAATCGACATAGGCATAAATTTAAAAAATTCTCAATCGTGTTGTTTCTAAAAGTAGGAAAACAAAAATTTTTCGAGAAGTTTATGTTTTTCAAAATTTGATATTAATTAACTTAAAAATTTAGAATCGTCCAGGATGGTGAAGACGCACTTCCCTACCAAGAGCTTTGAGATTCAACTTTAAAGTTTGAAAGTTTAAGTTTCAATAATAAATTGTTCAAGTTTTAGTTTACATTTTAACGTTTAAGACCTTTTTGTAAAGTTTCCAAATTATTTGTGTGAATTAATGTTCAAAATTTGAGAATAAACGGATAAACGGTGGCCACTTACCGAAGAAGCCAACCAGGCTGGAAGGGAAATCAAAGCCATTGAGGAAGCTTTTTGTCGCCTCGCGTAGGAGAGCAGGAACTTCCTTTGCCAGGATAGGATCCTTTCCCAGCTGCTGGTTCTTTAAAAGCAGACTGACTAATAGGTTTTTTTTTGCTTCCGAGTCTACCAAGGTAGCGGAAGCTTTGTTTTCACTTTTCAAGGTCGAAAAAAAAAAGTTCTCCAAAATCAAAATTTTCACTCGCGTTTTGCGTTTTAGACCTTTCTGAACAATTTTGGTTCAGTGTCTGTGTGTCTGTGTGTCTGTGTGTCTGTCATGAATTCCTTGTAACGCGCATAACTATACGAAGTTATTGTCCGATTTCAATGAAATTTTCAGGGATTGTGCGGGTTGGTGTGTAGACGGTCCCCTATGAAAATCATCATCCCCGGACTGATAGAAGCGACTGCGCATGCGCAAACGTGAATTCCTTGTAGCGGCCATAACTTCTACAGTTTCCATCCGATTTCAATGAAATTTTCAGGGATTGTGCGGGTTGGTGTGTAGACGGTCCCCTATGAAAATCATCACCTTCGGACTGATAGTAGCTACTGCGCATGCGCAAACGTGAATTTCCTTGTAACGGCCATAACTTCCACTTTTTCTACCCAATTTCGATGAAATTTTCAGGGATTATGCGGATTAGGTTGTAGACGGTCCCCTATGAAAATCATCACCTTCGGACTGATAGTAGCCACTGCGCATGCGCAAACGTGAATTTCCTTGTAACGTCCATAATTTCTACATTTTCTATCCGATTTCAATGAAATTTTCAGGGATGTTACAGATTAGTATTTAGATGGTCCCCTATGAAAATTACCACCTTCGGACTGATAGTAGCCACTGCGCATGCGCAAACGTGAATTCCTTGTAACGGCCATAACTTCTACATTTTCCATCCGATTTCAATGAAATTTTCAGGGATGTTACAGATTAACTTGTTTTGATGTTTTGAGAATAATTACTATGCATCGGATCATCTATACAATCGGGTTATGGATACGAGGAAGCTATGTGCCACACCCACTTGGCAGACGTTTTTTTTAATCAGCCTTTCAATTTCCTTTTTTTGTACCTATCTCCATTTGATCTTTATGGTGTAACTCCTCAAGCTTTGCATCTTCTTTTTATAGTGTTTTGAGTTTCATCACCTTTTCTCTTTTCTGTTCCCTTTTTTGAGACGAGGTAGTTGATTACTTATTTGATCTCGATTTTCTGGATCCGTCCAGATCTCAGTTTCTCCACCTTCTTCCATTCTTTGAAGGTTCACTGGTTTAATGTTCGGAGGGCCAATTGTTAGTTCTTGGCACCTAACGGCCGTGGGTTAAATTTTCACAAGTACAAAGGAATTTTCAACATTGGCAACATACGTGAGATATCTACACCTGGCTAATACTACACATTGTGTTGGAATAATCTCCAACAACTGTTTTTTTTTTGTTTGAAGGATTCAACTTGAGTTGTTTATGAAACGAAATAGGAATGATAATGCCGAGGGCGAATCTTCCCTGGCGAAACCTTAACTGTTTCACGGTTAAGAAATGACCGATTAAATTATTTTTGGTTTATTATTTTCAATAATGAACCTTTGGAGTCGACCAAGAAAAAAAAAATTTCTAACACCCCCTCAAAATTTGATGGTTTACGTTTCAAGGTACGTAGAATCCAAAAATCGAATAAAAATTTGGCCGTCCGTCCGCCGTACGCGGCACTTTTGCCACTTAGCATTGACCGATTTTGATGAAATTTGGTATGTAGGATCCATTTCGGGTCTAGTTGTGCCTCGAAGATTTTGATATAAAAGTATTGTTTTTCCATCAATTTAAGATTGTATAGAATTTTTTGAGACCTCGCGGAGCCCTGTAGGACAAACCGTTCGCTCCCTACGAGAATTTAAGGGTTGGACGTACGATAAATCAGAAACACGGGTGTGAATCGCAAAAGAGGCCTAATCTCCGTTCAAATTTTAGCTCACCGAAATGCGATCGATGTTTTTCTTCATGTCGGATGGTTGGTGGCTTTGCAGACGAGTGATCTATATAGAAAAAAATAAACCATTGTGTAATAATTTGCAGCGTTTTGCGAAGTATTCAACTTGAGTTGTTTATGAAACGAAATAGAAATGATAATGTTGAGGGCAAATCATCCTTGGCGAAACCTTAACTGTTTCACGGTTAAGAAATGACGGATAAAATTATTTTGTAACCAACAGATTGAATCAAATTTATGTTATTTTATGTAAGGAACGTATTCTGTTGAGAGAAAGATATTATTGAACATTCTTTTTCTAGTGCGAAGTACCTGCCATCAGAACTTTTCAATGCTGACGAACAAGAAACCAGTCTGTAGTATAATTCAAATTTTCAAATGTTCATCATCAGGTGCAATCACAAAAACACCCACCTGGAACGTGCCAGACTCCTAAATGGACAGTTTCGCCGACTTCAATTGTTTGTTGATTATTTCTTTTAAAATACTAAACGCTGATTAGAAAGTTTGGTGCAACCGACTCTTAGCTGGACACCTGCAGGACCAGCTGTCTACGTACCGCCTCAAGGTAATTTGGCTTCCAAGACCTCCCTGGTCAGACTAAGAGGTTTGTTCGAAGTTGTCGCACTTTGCAGAGAAATGCTCTGGGAAATTTCAAGTTTGACGTCTCACCTGGAAATATGATGTTCCCCAAGTTCGGACGGTTGTTCCCCGCGGAGCCATCCATTAACCGACCATCCCACACAGCTCCAACGGTAATGACTGAGATGAACCAAGATGCTCAACTGATCAACCAAACTCAAACTACTGTTGTACCTTAGCTTGATGGCTGTGACGGTAAGTTGTTCAGGCGCTATGTTCTCCTGGTCAGGAAGTGGTAGCTCTGAACTGAACTGATATATTTTTCCGAAGGAAAACCACTGGCTCCTAACAAAGTTGAATGGTATTGAAACATCAATTATCTCAACATTTTATGACTTTTTTCGGCAGGGAGGTGAGAAAATCTTTAAGATCCATAGGTGGAGTTGGATCTCGTAAGATACCTGGAAGGGTCCGCGTCTTCAGATTATGTGGGATTCAAACCCACTAACAAACGTCTGCCAAGTGGGTGTGGCACATAGCTTCCTCGTAGTAGTTAATCTCAAAACATCGATCCCTAAGTACCTTCTACTGCCCTCATAGGGGACCATCTATACGCCAATCCGAACAATGCTAGAAAATTTTATCAAATGAGGATGAAAATTGAATGTTTAATGGCTGTTATAAGGATTTTACGTTTGCACATTCGCAGAAGCTACTGTCATTTTTAAGGCCTTGATTTTCATTGGAGACCATCTACAACTTAATCCGCATAATCCCTGAAAATTTCATCGAAATCCGATAGAAAATGTGGAAGTTATGGCTGTTTCAAGGAATTCACGCTACTATCAGTCCGGGGGTGATGATTTTCATAGGAGACTTTTCCTGCACCCTCAGAACGATTAAGACATGTCCATATTGACTTGGTAGGACCTCTTCCATCAAGCAAAGGTTTCAGGTACGCCTTGACCTGCATAGACCGCTATACCCGTTGGCCAGAAGTAATTCCTATCGAGGATTGTACTGCTGAAACAGTAGCCAGTACATTTTATACACACCAGGTATAACATTCGAAACACCAGAAAAAATTACATCTGATAGGGGAAGTCAGTTCAAAAGTGAACTTTTTCGTTATTTGATGAAATTATTAGGTACAGCTCACACATTTACTTTGGCTTACAACCCCAATGCAAACGGAATTTTAGAAAGATTTCATCGACAGCTTAAGTCAGCTATTCGTTGCCACGCCTCTGAGCGTTGGGTTGAAATCCTTCCTACAGTACTACTGGGTATGAGGACAGCGCTAAAGGAAGACCTGAATTGCAGTACCGCTGAACTAGTATACGGTACCACTCTAAGAATTCCAGGCGAGTTTTTGGAAGAAAGTACAACTACTCCACAACAAATTTTTGTAGACACACTGAGGCAAACAATGAATCAATTACGGCCTACACCAGCTCAACATCACGTCGGGGTCACCAGTTTTTGGGGACGAAGTTTTGATGTTGAAGGTGTTGTCTGTTATCTGTATTCGTATTAATTTATGTTTGTTGTACTGTGAATTATGCGTGTTAAGTTACTATAAATTAAATGAAGTTGCATGTAGATTCATGAACGGAACAATAGCGAGTGAGTATATTATGACCAAACAAATCAACAGGTGAGGGAATTTGGAACAGGTGAATAGAAGGCGTCGGTGGTCTAGTGGACAGTGTACCCGACTGCGGTGATAAGATAAGAACCGTCTTGTGGGGATGCGAGTTCGAGTCTGGTCGCCAGCAGAAAGTTTTCTGTCTATTAGACGATCGGCAATCTCTCGTTCCAACCCAGGGCGGTGATGATTGGGAAGCCATGAGCGAAATCATCAGAACAAATTCTGATCTCCCCTTAGGGAGACAGCTGATGACGTCCGCGACGCCAAGAATGGCAGTCGGACGAAAATTCAACCTGAAATGGTTGCTTACTTTACTTTACTTACTTTTACTCAACAGGTGAATAATAATTTGGAATTTTGAGTAACCTAAATATGAATCAAATATTAAACAAATGACGCCACAAGACCGTCTACACGCTAATCTGAACAATCCTGAGAAATTTCGTCGAAATCGGATGGAAAATCTAGAAGTTATGGCTGTTTCAAGGAATTCACGTTTGCGCATGCGCAGCAACTACTATTAGTCTGGGGAAGATGATATTCATAGGGGACCATTTGCACGCCAATCTGAGCAATCCTAGAAAATTGCATCAAATTCGGATGAAAAATTAGGTGTTATGGCTGTTACAAGGATTTTACGTTTGCGCATGCGCAGAGGCTACTGCCAATTTTAAGGCCTTGATTTTTATCGAGCACCATCTACAACTGAATCCGCATAATCCCTGAACTTTTTTTTGCAACCTTGAAAAGTGAAAACAAGGCTTCCGCTACCTTGGTAGACTCCGCAAAACACCTCCTTTTTCTCCCACGTTGGAAGTCAGCCCGGAACCGTTTAACACATTACTTCGGGCTGAAACATTTTATGACTTCCGTCTGGATGTCGTTTTTGATGACTAGTGACTTTTCTGCCTCTTGTGAACTATAGCATGAATAAATCTCACCACAACAGGAAGAAACGTCTCTTGAACAATACAGAAATTCTACGAATCAACTATTTCAATAATTAATCCTGTTGAAGGTTCCCGACCAGTCTTGCATTATCCTGGATGTCCAAGTTGTCAATGGCAGCTTGGACATGGAGCAGACTTGGCGGGCAAAGATAAGGAAATATGACACGAATGATTTACGGCAAGCAGTGTCGGAGCTAAAAGGGGTGGCACCCAACAACATCAGGGTGGTGGCTGCGACCTTGTCATGGCGCGGTGTGTGGTGCGGGAAAAGTGCCTCGGAGTTGCGCGAGTTGGGCATCTCAGTAGGCGTACTCCGTGGTATCACCACCTGTGTCCTGCTCGGCTCATATTTGAACTGGTGGTCGTTTTTTAGAGGCACTTCCCTTCATCCCTCTCTCCCACCCCCACCTTCCACATCTTCCCTTATCCCTACGGCCGGCGCACAGTGGGCAAAATGGCCAATCTAGGTGGACAAAAGTCAAGTCAAAACATGGGAATCTCTAATATTAGTCATTGTTCATTATGAGTTTGCAGTCCCCAAAACGTTAATATTTACATTATCAAACCCTTCTATTGCTGTAAAAACTTCGATCAAAAGTGTCGCTGTTTCCTGTTCGAATAAGATCGTATTATCAGCTACTATGAACCCCCAACTTTTCTCGTCTACGCTGCAGTTAGTTGTAGGCAGAATCGTTCCAGGCTTGGTTTCGGCAATAATGGAAACCATTGAAAGGAGTAAGTACTATTTTTTCCTGCTAAAATTGTAAAAATAGTGTCTGATACTGTATGTTTATGAGTATATGCCATACCATATTTCTAAAAATGATAATTTACATCGGAGTTAAAGTAGCACACGGCCAAGAGTTGCCAAGGAAATCCGATTTTTTTTCATTTATTTAAGTGTTCTAGTTTCGGTATTCAACCACCTTTTTTTTGCGATTTTATGCGTTTACCGAGTTACTTAATAAAATGGTTGATTTTCAGGTATAAATATCACGATTCCTCGCCATCAATTTGCTACCAAAGAAAGATGGCCTCGAAAACCTCACTAGGTATGTGATCGGGTTAGGTAATCTCGACGATTCTTCAAAAATATTGAATTTAAAAATGATCAAAAATGCTGTGATAGACTTTTCAAAAAAATCGGATAGAGATGGGAAAATAGCCATGGGAAAGAAGACATTTTTTCCAACAAATATTCGACATGGCTGAGTGGGAAAGAGTTTGAAGTTGTCATTTCTTACAAAATTACTCAAGGAATCATGAACCAACCAACTGTGCGTCCCGAAAAACCGTTTGAGGACTCAAGCGATAAAACAAAAAGAAGAAAAGAGAAAGAATTGTTGACTGCTGGTCCCAAGAAGTTATGCTTAGCGGCGCTCACTGCTCTCTACTCAACAGAAGACAGGTCCACAAGCCGTATCTTGAAAGAAGCAACTTCAAGCACATCAACAGTTGAATCTTCTACGATGTCAAATAAGAACATGACTATAATATTTTCAAATTCAATTTTTCAGAGTTATATTCGTCTAACACTGTAATAATGTCATTAATCTCAAAGTAATTAGTCAGTAGGACCTACCTAATTATAATGTCAAGAATTTAAGATAAAACATGAACAACAATATCATGATACACCGTTTGCCTACTTTCATTGAAGTCAAGAAAGCTTTTCATTATTTTTCCCGTAATCAGGGTCTTTTTATTCAATTTTGAATAAAAAACCGACCAAAAAATAATTTTGTCTACCTAGATTGGTCATTTTGCCCACTGTGCGGCGTCGGGTGAGTCCTGGGCGTCCTCCCCATTATATTTCATTTATTTTTTTATTTTTATTTATGGCGTGCCCCCTCCGTCAAAAAAGACAATTTGTCTTTGAGGGGAGTTAAAAAAAATACATAAAATTTACTGGTGTTTGACCAGTCTGAGTGTTGCCAGAATCACAACGGAGATATCTGTCGAAGGTTGTGCATGGAAGTTGTACGAATAGATGGGAACAGGGATCTAAGAGTAGCTGCAGGTCCTGGATGGAGTATTGGTTTTCCGCACCCCCAGTGGACACCTGTTATGACGAACACCAATCAGAACAACGCTGGTGGTGAGGACAATAGAAATCCACATTTCAAAAGGCTGGCGTACGAACCCGACCTATAAATTGAATCACCGTGCGAAGCGTGTAATTACGTTGATTTCCTCTAATGAAATAGCGGACGTCCGTGTCACCTTCGAATTTGATTGGAGGTCTGATTCCCGTTTATCATAATGATACTGATTAGGGCCACCTCTAATCTAATCAGCGTTCTAGTATCGCACTATCGGAGAGAAGCTTCATGATAATTCCCATTCTAGATTGCGTCATGTATGAAGGGAAGCAACCCCTTCTACCTCTCTATGGTCTCTATGTATTATATCGTTGATGTATGACGACTTGATTTTGATCTATTTGTAGAATCAGTCGATCGTCAATATGCAGGAAGGAGCTATATCTTGGACCACCTCGACTATATGTGGGCTGAATAACGCCACTTTCTCCTCAATTTCTATGGACATCTATCGAAGAAGAATTTGTGCACAACATTCTTATAGAATGACGTAGGTTTTGCGGTTTTGTGAAACCCAAGTTATTGATTAAGGTCATATTTGGTGACCTCCAAATAAATAAATTAAATATACCATCTTGAGAGAATTTTCAAATCAACTTTATTGCAGTAAATGATACAACAAGAATAGAGTTAGCTATATATCTTAGCGTCCTCACAACCAAAGGTAGATAAGCTTCTTAATCGTGCAGGAAAGAAAAAAACGTCTGCCAAGTGGGTGTGGCACATAGCTTCCTCGTATCCATAACCCGATTATATAGATGATCCGATGCATAGTAGTTAATCTGAAAACACCAATCTCTAAGTACCTTTCACTACCCTCATAGGGGACCATCTACACGCTAATCTGGACAATCCTAGAAAATTTCATCAAAGTTGGATGAAAAATGTAAATGTTATGGCTATTACAAGGATTTTACGTATGCGCATGCGCAGCGGCTACAATCAGTCCGGGGGTGATGATCTTCATTGGGGACCATCAACAACCTAATCTGCATAATCTCTGAAAATTTCATCGAAATCGGGTAGAAAATGTGGAATTTTCATGCCCGTTACAATGAAATTCACGTTTGCGCATGCGCAGTGGCCACTATATATCCGAAGGTAATGATTTTCATAGGATCTAAATACTAATCTGTAAGATCCCTCAAAATTTCATTGAAATTGGATGGAAAATGTAGATGTTATGGCCGTTACAAGGAATTCACGTTTGCGCATGCGCAGTCGCTTATATCAGTCCGAGGATGACGATTTTCATAGGGGACCGTCTACAACCTAATCTGCATAATACCTGAAGATTTCATCGAAATCGGGTAGAAAATGTGGAAGTTATGGCTGTTATTATTTTTTTTTTTTTTCAAATTAACTCCCCTCAAGACAAAATGTCTTTGGTGACGGAGGGGGCACGCCATAAATTTAAAAAAAAAATAAATAAATCAAATATAATGGGGAGGACGCCCAGGACTCACCCGACGCCGGCCCTAGGGATAAGGGAAGATGAGGAAGGTGGGGGTGGGAGAGAAGGATGAAGGGAAGTGCCTCTATAAAACGACCACCAGTTCAAATATGAGCCGAGCAGGACACGGGTGGTGATACCACGGAGTACGCCTACCGAGATGCCCAACTCACGCAACTCCGTGGCACTTTTCCCGCACCACACACCGCGCCATGACAAGGTTGCAGCCATCACCCTGATGTTGTTGGGTGCCACTCCTTTTAGCTCCGACACTGCTTGCCGTAAATCATTTGTGTCATATTTCCTTATCTTGGCCCGCCAAGTCTGCTCCATGTCCAAGCTGCCATTGACAACTTGGACATCCAGGATAATGCAAGACTGGTCGGGCTTGACGGCAACAATGTCGGGCTTCTTACCCTGGTCACTTGGCATGTGATACAATCTCTCTCTCTCAACATCCCAGCCGCTAGATGACAAAGCACCTGCTATCTGCTTGGCGACCGCATCATGACGTAGAATGCGGCCACCATGAGTCCGAGGACACTGCTGCACTACATGATATAAATGTTCATTTCCACTCCGACAGGCACGGCAAAGGGGTAGGGTTGTCCCGCGACTACCTCTTGAACACCTCACCGCAGTTGGCAAAGATGCCACGCGGATGGCGTGAAAGTGTCGGTAGTCGCGGGCCCCAATGCCCTCCGAAGCCCAATCTACCCATTGGGATGAGACAAGGCTTTCGGAGCACTGTCGGAGTTCTTTACCATCTACTGATTCATGCAGCGCAGCAGCGAACTCAGCAGACGAACTGGGTTTTGGAGCAGATGGTGTTGCTCGGTCGCACCATGCTAACTGCTGCCTGACAAAATCAAGATCAGCAGCTGCACGGGCGACCTCCCAGCTCGACCCTTGAAGGGCTAGCAGGCGCCGGCGGCGCAGAGAAGGGATACATGCCGAGAGAGACACAATGCCAAGCCCACCGGATTTGACCGGTGCATGAACATAGGCACTTGGGACACCAGGTGGGAACTTCAGCCAAGAGCGCACAGCAGAGCGAACTTCTCGATCTAATTCTTGCAGCCTCCCCGCCGTAAGCCTGCCAAAGACTAACCCATAGGTTAGCTTCGGCAGTAAGTACGTGCGAAGGAGGCGCAGCTTCTGCTGTGGCTTCAATGGAGCCTTGGTAACGCGAGCTAGCGCTCTACCAAGGTCCACACGGCTGGCAGTTATAGTGGCCACCCCCATGAAGTCGACTCCAAGGTACCGCCAAACCTCCAACACGGATCGAGATGGGATGGGGGACTGTCCAACGACAAAACCCCCATCCACAACTTTCACCTTATGTTGGCGACCCGACGGGACCAAGGAGACCGACCCACACTTATCAGGGTTAACCACAAGTCCACACCCGGCTAGCTGCTTAGCAAATGCATTGAGGGCGATCTGCAAGCCCTCACGGGTTTCTGCGAGTAGGATAACATCATCGGCAAAAGCCAATGCTCCTACTCGCACCCCAGGGGCGAGATCAAACCCTACTTCTGTGGGCAGCTTACCCAAGGCCGTATCCACGACCAGGTTGAAGAGAAGTGGCGATAGGGGATCCCCCTGGCGTACCCCACGCCCGACCCGTATATCCCCTGACACCTCACCTCCTGCCTCGGAGGTAATTACCGTTTGCGCATGCGCAGTGGCTACTATCAATCCGAAGGTGGCGATTTTCATAGGGAACCATCAAAATACTAATCTGTAACATCCCTGAAAATTTCATTGAAATCGGATGGAAAATGTAGAAGTTATGGCCGTTACAAGGAATTCACGTTTGCGCATGCGCAGTCGCTTCTATCAGTCCGAGGATGATGATTTTCATAGGGGACCGTCTACACACCAACCCGCACAATCCCTGAAAATTTCATAGAAATCGAACAATAACTTCGTATAGTTATGCGCGTTACAAGGAATTCATGACAGACACACAGACAGACAGACAGACAGACAGACACACACACAGACACACAGACACGGAACCAAAATTGTTCAGAAAGGTCTAAAACGCAAAACGCGAGTGAAAATTCTGATTTTGGAGAACTTTTTTTTTCGTCCTTGAAAAGTGAAAACAAAGCTTCCGCTACCTTGGTAGACTCGGAAGCAAAAGTTCATTGATGCAGCATGAATTAATGAGCGAATTTTCAAAGAAATCTTTCGGTTGAAACTATGGTTAAGGAAAGAAACGATCAGATTCTTCCTTTTCCTTGAAAATTCGCTAATAAGGCTGTAAGCACAGGCTATGCAATGAAGATGTTAGGAGTCCATATTCACGTTCTACTCGTCTCCACGAACTCATAGAGTACCCACACGGCTACAGCATTTCTGGGTACAACAAATATACACGCGATTTCATTATATATATAAAACGTCTGCCAAGTGGGTGTGGCACATAGCTTCCTCGTATCCATAACCCGATTGTATAGATGATCCGATGCATAGTAGTTATTCTCAAAACACCAATCTCTAAGTACCTTTCACTACTCTCATAGGGGACCATCTACACGCTAATCTGAACAATCATAGAAAATTTCATCAAATTCGGACGAAAAATTTAAGTGCGGTACCTAGTGATTAGAATCAAAAAATTTCTTAGCAAGACTGGGAGTCGAACCTGGAACTCCTGGGTGTGAGTCCAGTACTTTGCTCACTGATCTACAAAGGGGTTGGATGACTGGTTTTGAGATCCTCACCTCAGACGCAACTGTTACGGCTGTTACAAGGATTTTACGATTGCGCATGCGCAGAGGCTACTGTAAATTTTAAGGCGTTGATTTTCATTAGGGACCATCTACCACCTAATCCGCGTAATCCCTGAAAATGTCATTGAAATCGGATTGAAAATGTAGAAGTTAAGGCTGTTACAAGCAATTCACGTTCGCGCATGCGCATCGGCTACTATCAGTCCGGGGGTGATGATTTTCATAGGGGACCATCTAAACACTGATCTGTAACATCCCTGAAAATTTCATTGAAATCGGATGGAAAATGTGGAAGTTACGGCCGTTACAAGGAAATTAACGTTTGCGCATGCGCAGTGACTACTATCAGTCCGAAGGTGATGATTTTCATAGGGGACCATCTAATCACTACTCTGTAACATCTCTGAAAATTTCATCAAAATCGGGTGAAAAATGTGGAAGTTATGGCCGTTACAAGGAAATTCACGTTTGCGCATGCGCAGTGGCTACTATCAGTCCGAAGGTGATGATTTTCATAGGGGACCATCTAAATACTAATCTGTAACATCCCTGAAAATTTCATTGAAATCGGATGGAAAATGTGAAAGTTATGGCTGTTACAAGGAATTCACGTTTGCGCATGCGCAGTCGCTTCTATCAGTCCGAGGATGATGATTATCATAGGGGACCGTCTACACACCAACCCGCACAATCCCTGAAAATTTCATCGAAATCGGACAATAACTTCGTATAGTTATGCGCGTTACAAGGAATTCATGACAGACACACAGACACACAGACAGACAGACACACAGACACACAGACACACAGACAGACAGACACGGAACCAAAATTGTTCAGAAAGGTCTAAAACGCAAAACGCGAGTGAAAATTTTGATTTTGGAGAACTTTTTTTTTTCGTCCTTGAAAAGTGAAAACAAAGCTTCCGCTACCTTGGTAGACTCGGAAGCAATATATTTATTTTGCTTCCGAGTCTACCAAGGTAGCGGAAGCTTTGTTTTCACTTTTCAAGGACAAGAAAAAAAGTTCTCCAAAATCAAAATTTTCACTCGCGTTTTGCGTTTTAGACCTTTCTGAACAATTTTGGTTCCGTGTCTGTGTGTCTGTCTGTCTGTCTGTCTGTGTGTCTGTCATGAATTCCTTGTAACGCGCATAACTATACGAAGTTATTGTCCGATTTCAATGAAATTTTCAGGGATTGTGCGGGTTGGTGTGTAGACGGTCCCCTATGAAAATCATGATCCTCGGACTGATAGAAGCGACTGCGCATGCGCAAACGTGAATTCCTTGTAACAGCCATAACTTCTACATTTTTCATCCGATTTCAATGAAATTTTCAGGGATGTTACAGATTAGTATTTAGATGGTCCCCTATGAAAATCATCACCTTCGGACTGATAGTAGCCGCTGCGCATGCGCAAACGTGAATTTCCTTGTAACGGCTATAACTTCCACATTTTCTACCCGATTTTGATGATATTTTCAGGGATTACGCGGATTAGGTTGTAGATGGTCCCCAATGAAAATCAAGGCCTTAAAATTTACAGAAGCCTCTGCGCATGCGCATACTTAAAATCCTTGTAACAGCCATAACATTTACATTTTTCATCCGAATTTGATTAAATTTCCTAGGATTGTCCAGATTAGCGTGTAGATGGTCCCCTATGAGGGTAGTGAAAGGTACTTAAACATCGGTGTTTTGAGATTAACTACTATGCATGGGATCATCTATATAATCGGGTTATGGATACGAGGAAGCTATGTGCCACACCCACTTGGCAGACTTTTTTTTAATTTTTGGACAATTTTCATTTTTGAAAAGTATATCGGTTTCAGAAATTTTGTGCTGAATCCGAATATACCATATATTACTATGATTGTGAAGGTAATAACCACTAAAACCTGGAAAATCCCGATTTTATGGACTATTTTTGAAATTTGGACCATTTAGGGTTGTCCAAAATTTATGGCTAACGAACTCGTCTTTTTGGAAAAGTTTTGTTTTGGAAAAACTTCAGGGATCATTTCATAATGTTTCAAAACATTTCAGTGAAAACAATTGTCGAAAGAAAAAAAACGATTCCAAACATTTTGAGGCCATTGCAATAGCTTGAAAATTCTCCAATTACTCGCACTTCGTGTTCTGTTTCTATCTGTCGAGGAAAACTTATTTTACCGGCAAACCATACAAAAGAACATCGTATTGTAAATTTTGATAAAAGTTTTGAGAATTGTTTGAGTTACTAGCTATTTAGACAGCTAATGGAAGCTTAAATGCGTATAAATGTTCGTGAATTTCTTGAAACTATGGTTTTTCAGTTACCTATTGACCAAAATCGCTCAGATTCAACGACGTAGGCTCTAAGACCTATTAATATCATTGCCTTAAGATAAGTAGGAGCTCGAGAAAAACAAAAAACCGTATAATTCCTCGTGCAGGGTATGATGAAAAAAAGTCCAAACTTGATGATATTTTCAGGCATTTCGTGGATAAACCCCACAAAGACCCCCACTTGATGTTTCTGAAACATAAGTTTCCCATGATGTAGCTGCCTGATATACGAGCTCAAATCGTAGCTCAAATTGGATTGAAAGTTGGTTTCAAAATTATTTTGATGAATTTACCAGCAAACCGATAAGTGGGGACCACGTCACGTAATCTACAAAATCGACGTAAATTGGAAAAAATGATCAACCGTGACCAACCGGATCTTTCATATTCGCACCATTAGATTTAATATAGGATTTCCAAGTCTAATTCGTAAATTTCCAGACCAATTTCGGAAATTTCCAAACCATATTCAGAATTTTCCAAATCATATTCTGAATTTTCCAAATCATATTCTGAATTTTCCAATCCAGTTTCAAAACGTTTCAACTCAATATCAGAACTTTCCATGTCAAATATAAAATTTTCCAAGTCAAATTCAGATTTTTCCAAAACAATTTCAGAATTTTCCATTTCAATTTCAGAATGTGATCAATCTTTCTGTGTGGTGATATATAGCATTTCCAAGTCAAATTTGTGATCGAAAAGGTGGTCCCTACCTCACAGAAAGATTGATCACATTCTGAAATTGTTTTGGAAAAATCTGAATTTGGCTTGGAAATTTTGTATTTGACTTCTGAAATTTAATAGGAAAATTCTGAATATGGTTTGGAAATTTCCGAAATTGGTCTGGAAAATTCCGAATTAGACTTGGAAATCCTATACATTTACGTCCAAGTTATTATGAGGAAACTATACTACCCACACAACTTGGCATCTCTACGTCAAAGCCAGATTGTTAGTTAGAAGGAAAAAATATTGATGTCACTTGATTAAAAGTTGAAAACGGAAGTTTGAAGAAATAGGTTTAAGAAACATCTTGAAAGGGTTGAGACCTTACATAGCCCTCAGATTGAAACTTATCTTGTTGTGGATATCAGCTCATTTAAAGTTAGTTCATTGAAAGCGGACTTCTGCTCTGGTTCACATAATAGGTACCTTATTATACCCATAAATCCGACTTTATTCCTTTATTGATCACGATTTGCGATCTAGGAGTAAAAAAACGCTGCAAATCATTGCTCAATGGTTTATTATTTTCTGTATAGATCACCCTTCTGTATAGATCACTGGTTCTCCATCAATAGCACGATTCGTCGCATTCAGATAAATTATTAATTTAAGATGGGAACTCTGTTGCACTCGCAAGACCCGAGGGTTGCCCTGAATCTGAACATGAAGGTATTTATTTTTCACTTCCTGTGGTCCTCAACAGACATACTTCGACTACCGTATATTAACTCTCAATGCACCTGCCTGAAGCCTTTATGTCAACATTTTTCTTTCCAAATAATACCAATCTTAGTACGGATGCAAAATAATTCCACTGAACATTGCTTCAAAAGATATCGAGAGCCCTACAGTTGACAAAATGATGTACAATACAAGGTCAACAATGATGTAGGTACATTATGTAGCGAAAGGTGTCAACTTCAAATGACATTCTAAAATTACTGGGAAAATGAAATGAAAAACGTCTGCCAAGTGAGTGGGGCACATAGCTTCCTAATGTTATTAGTCTAGGGGAGATGATTTTCATAGGGCACCACCATCCACAACCTAATCCGCATGATCCCTGAAAATTTCATCGAAATCAGATAGAAAATGTGAAAGTTATGGCTGTTTTTTTTTTTTTTTTTTTTTTTTCTTTTTTTTTCAACTCCCCTCAAGACAAAATGTCTTTGGTGACGGAGGGGGCACGCCATAAATTAAAAAAATAAATAAATCAAATATAATGGGGAGGACGCCCAGGACTCACCCGACGCCGGCCCTAGGGATAAGGGAAGATGAGGAAGGTGGGGGTGGGAGAGAAGGATGAAGGGAAGTGCCTCTATAAAACGACCACCAGTTCAAATATGAGCCGAGCAGGACACGGGTGGTGATACCACGGAGTAATTCACGTTTGCGCATGCGCAGTAGCTACTATCAGTCCGTGGGTGATGATTTTCGTAGGGGACCATCTACACGCCTACCCCCACAATCTCTGAAATTTCATCAAAATCGGATGAGAAATGTAGAAGTTATGGCTGTGGCAAGGATTCCATGACAGACAGACACACGGACACACAGACACGGAACCAAAATTGTTCAAAAAGGTCTGAAACGTAAAACGCGAGTGGAAATTTCGATTTTGGAGAACTTTTTTTTTCAGCCTTGAAAAGTGAAAACAAAGCTTCCGCTATCTTGGTAGACTCGGAAGCAAAATATAGAAGATCCGAAGCATAGTTGTACTTGATGATGTCTTGAGGGACCTCCGGGTGATGGGATTGCGGAGGACTCAGGCGGGTGACCGTACCCGATGGCGGAAGGGAGTTCGGGAAGCAAAGGGCCACATCGGCCTATAGTGTTGTGTAGTTAGTTAGAATCATAGTAGTTAATCTCAACATTTCAATCTTATGTACCTTCCATTACCCTCTTAAAATACTCTACACATCTCTGAATATTGTTGGAAAATGTAGAAGTCATGGCTGTTACAATGATTTCACGTTTGCGCATGCGCACATAATATTCAATTTGGGGGCCATGATTTTCATATTTATTTTTTATTTATTTAGGTATTTATTGGCACAATACAAAAATTTCACACAAGAATCAGGAGAAGAAAATAAAAAAAGAAATTACAAAACATCTGCGAAAATGAATGTTAATATCTTCAATAAATATATAATGTGCCCACGGAAAGTTAAGTTCTCAATGAACTTGTGTTTTTCCGTGGAGTCTCATTAATTCTAAACTAATAAACTATTCCTGCTGTCAATGGCACTATGAAAGATATAAACAGGAGTCCTAATGATGTGATTTCATCAATAAGTCCGTAACATGCCTTTTTAAGGCCAATACGTTTTTAAATTCACTTAAACTAATATTATTTTCATAGAAAAAATTCAGAGCAACAACATAAGCGCTTCTCCTATATAGTTCAATATGTATCTTCGGTTGTCTTAAATTAGACCTTTCTGTATTTCTTGTGACATATGTGCCTGTACAGGTATCTTCCACATCCACTCCCGTTTTATATACAAATGTACAGGCCTCTCGAATAAATAAATCAGAAATACACAATGTGTCGAAGTCTCTATACAACCAACTTGTGTGGTATCTGGAGGGCTTCCTTAATATAATTTTAATAATAATATTTTGAACTGTCTGAAGGACCCTTAACCGCGTTTTTGTAGCACCCCCCCCCCCCCCCCCAACAATAATACCATACTTCAGTAAGGAAGAAACAAGGCCATAATATACCATTTTTAAATAATAAGAGTTCAGGAAACCACCCAAAGATTTAAAAACATAAAAAAGTTTACGCAGCTTTTTGGCTAATGAAGTAATATGCAGGTCAAAAGTCAACTTGGAATCGAAAAATACACCAAGATACTTGGAACATTGAGAAAATGGAATGGGTGGGCACCCACACAGATCATGCCCATGGCAGCTGTAAGAATGATATTTAATTACTTCATCCAATGAAAATTCTTTTCGTGAGTTCCCTGTGAATCTAATAACTGAAGTTTTATCTATATTGAGGCACAAGTAATTATAATCCATCCAAGTTCGAACTATACTCAAAACCTGGGTATATCTACACGCTAACCCGCACAATTTCTGAAAATGTTATCTAAATTAGATGGAAAATGTAGAATTTATGGCTGTTACAAGGAAATGCACGTTTGCGCATGCGCAGCGACTACTATCAGTCTGGGGCTCAGAGTACCGGAGACAAGTTACAGGAGACAGTTAAAGGCGCATGCGCGAATGGGAAATACTTTTTTTTTTTTAATATGCAGCCCTATGAGGGTAGTACAAGGTACTTAGAGATTGATGTTTTGAGATTAACTCCTATGCATCGGATCATCTATACAATCGGGTTATGGATACGAGGAAGCTATGTGCCACACCCACTTGGCAGACTTTTTTTTACTTTCTTTATAATTTCGCTGATTTGGTCATGAAATGTTAATCGTTTGTCCAATGTAACTCCGAGATATTTATGGGAGGTTTCGGTAGGTATCTGCTGTCCAAGATAGTGTAGTTCTGGATTCATATAATTGCTTTTGTAGGTGTATGTAACAACGCTAGATTATTTACTGTTTATTTTTATCCTCCATTTCGTGCATCATTGTCCCAGTACGTTAAGCATCTGTTGGAGATTCTCGGTTGCAACTTCAGAGTCCTCATTTGATGTTCTCGTTTGAGACTAAGGGCGGAATTCACAGTCGCGATTCAAATCAAGAAATTTCTTGACTCGAGTCGAGGTGACATCGATCTCGAGGAGAAGGTTTCGTATTCACAGTCGTACCAGTCATATCTCGAGGGTGGCCTCGACTCGAACTTTTCTCAAGGTGGCTTCGAGGTGGGTTTGGAGAGAACAGTCTTCTAGAGCGAGCAAAAAGCATGTTTTTTCGTTATTCCATGGTCATTGGTAGTTCCATGTTGATGGTTTTTGTTGGCCATGCTTCTACAGAGACAGATAAAATGTGAAAAATAAGAGAAATTCATTCAACATTTTTCACATTTTCAATTCAATGCATTCAACTTTTTTTTTTCTGTAGAAACATTTCTTGTCCTATTTGCTGTTGTAGGCCGTGTTTTATGTGACTGCGGATAAATTTAGTGCGAATTTTGTTATTACAGTGCGTGTTCTCCAGTTCTTTTGAGGTAAATATTGATATGCGATTGCCGTGTTCTATGTGATCGTACCGTATAGGGAGTTGTACCATCTCAAATTCAGAAGGTACCTTGAGGGCATGAAGAGACAGTGACGTTTATCCCGCTTATGATGCCGACCTTAAAGATATTTTTATTGTGGATTTTGTAAAATCATATTTTCATATTTTTATCCTAATAAACTGTTGTGAAATCATTTGCTTTTGTTATTCCTCCTACTTGAAGTACAAAGCGCGCTGGTTCAAAGACGTGCAATTTTTAATCAATGTGTTTCAACGTTTTCACCTTTGTTGTGAAAAATTCGAAATTCTTAGAATTTACGTTCGAACACAAGCCATTTTTCATTAGGTCTTTCATTTTTCACAAATATGCAATACTTATTCCACTGTGTCCATTTATTTGGATGGTGGTTCGAGGAAGTTCACATCATCCCTCTCTTCTGCAACATATTGATCATAAAATGGGATGGTGAAGTAACTGATTGTGAGTCGAACTATGTTTCAATATATTCGAAACAGTTTAATGGCGAATCTTTAATTTTTCGTAGTTGGATAAAAAGAGCATTGTTCCTGGGGAAGACACCTATTATTTTGTGATCAATCTCTGATAAGTGAGATTGTTTTGTTGTTCTCTGATTATAAGTAAAATATTTTGTACACTAGAATTGGAGCCGTTGTCCTGACGCCGGTTGAAAAGTTTCCGTTGACTTAGTGAAAATTTGAAAAAATCGTGTTTGGTCGAATTTGTAGGGAGATTTTTTTTTTAAAGGAGATTAGTAGGTACTACAATAATTTATTATACAAACTTTCAAAATCCCGTTGAATCTAAATGGAGGCTTGAAGAACATCAAAAAATACAACTTTATCAATCATACTTAGGTAGGTACCTACATAGCAAACTGAAATCAAAAATGGTTCTTTAAAAACATTTTCGACAACTACTGTAGTCCAACTTTTGTACTCCTAAAATGTTCAATAAATTAATGGTTTTCTCTCTCTTAACAAAGTTAAAGTTCTTTTAAAACATCGACTTCCCTTATACAACTAGAGTTTGTTGAAGAAGTGTTGAAAATGCAGAATAGAGAATACAATATTTATTGGTCGTCCCAATCAAAAATTAACCAATTATCCAACTTTTTCCTATCGCAGAAATGTTTGAATAAAAACCAAATGTAAATAAACTGAATAAAACGGTACGAAAACACTAGTCAATTGTCAACACTAGTCGAAACACTACTCACCTTGAAAACAAAAAGCACTTCAAGGTAGGTTCTAGGCTACCTCAGCTGGAGGAGGATTTCGAGCTCTTGAAGTCGAGAAAAATCTTGACTCATCTCCGAAATTCGTTCCTGAATAGGAAATTCGAGGCTGGCCTTGAGGGTGGCCTCGTAATTTAACAACTCAGAATAGGTTGAGGAGGCGGGAACCCTCCTTGAGGCCCACCTCGGCTCAAACACGACTCTCCTCGCAAGTCTTGCTACTCTGAATACGGATGAGTAAAAACTTTCCTCGAAAGCCACCTTGAGGCCGGCCTCAGTTCTGAGGAGGGACTGTGAATTCCGCCCTTAATCGTCGTCATCCAGATCGTACAATCCAGATAACCCATCCGGAACCTCCAGAGGCATGTCACGGTTTGTCCTACGGTTTGACATGTTCTAACATGGTTTGTCCTAACCTTGGTTGTTCTACAGTCTCATTTTAACGGTTTGTCCTACAGAGCTCTGTGGGTGGTCTCATTCGATTCTAGAAATTCAATACTATTTTAAATTGAGGAAAAAAACAACACTTTTATATTAAAAGTTTTTGAGCTAGGGCGTTTTGAAAAAGTCATCCCTTATTTTTCAACCCTTAGAAGTGACTGACATCAACCAAAAGCTTCGGGGCACAACTAGACCCCAAATGGAGCCCATATACCAAATTTCGGTCCGTGGTAACTAAGGAAAGTGCCGCGAACGGCTGAAGGACGGCAAAATTTCTATTCGATTTTCGAATTCTACGTACCTTGAAACGTAAAGCAACAAATTTTAAGGGAAGGTAAACTTTTTTTCTAGGTCGATTCGAAAGGTTTATTATTGAAAGTAATAAACCAAAAAGTGCTCATCTTATCACATTCGTAGTGTCTGTGGGCTACTCCAACTATCTGACACTCCCCTCGTTTCACTTCAAAAGGAGCCACTTCCCCAGCGTGGGGGAAACCCCCATAGGAGAATAAAAGTTGAAGAGAGAAAGTTTTAAACTTTTAAATGCACCTGTACTTCCCAGAGAGTGAAATATGAGGAAAAACTTTTTTTTCTAAACAAAAGCTTTCACGTCGTCGACAGAGGGGGGTGTCTGAGGAATTTACTGTCATTCGGGGAATAGCGTGACACCTTCTCCTTATGTGTATTCGAAAAATTAAAAGCTCTGTTTAGTGTTGTACATAATCAACAATAATTGTTGATTTAATAATAAAACTGCGTCACACAAAATACAAATTATTCACCTTTCTACGTTAAAATTAACTAACCGCTTTCTGGCCGTCTTGATAGGACAAATTAAATATTATATTTAATGTGTCCTATCAAGACGAGAAGTATAATACTTCTCTTCTGTATCATCAAGTATTTCAAAATTTTGGTATAAAAAAAAATCTACTTTGCTAGCATGAGGACGTTTTTCAAGAAAGGAACATTTATACAAGCTTCGCCACTTCCTACTGTTGATGTGATGTATTCATAGCGATGCAATTTATAGAGGACCATCAACGTGTTTTGATGAATTTTCATGAAATTTGGTATATGGGCTCCATTTGGGGTCTAGTTGTGCCGCGAAGCTTTTGGTTGATGTCAGTCAATTCTAAGGGATGAAATAAGGGAAATTTCAAAAGTCCCCTATCATTATTTTCAATAATGAACCTTTGGAATCGACCAAGAAAAAAACAATTTTTAACTTCCCCTCAAAATTTGATGGTTTACGTTTCAAGGCACGTAGAATCCAAAAATCGAATGAAAATTTGGCCATCCGTCCGCCGAACGCTGTACGCGGCACTTTTGCCACTTAGCATTGACCGATTTTGATGAAATTTGGTATTTGGGGTCTAGTTGTGCCCCGAAGATTTTGGTTGATGTAGGTCACTTCTAAGGGTTCAAAAATAAATTTTAAAATTTTGAAAACGCCCTAACTCAAAAAAGTTTGATATAAAGGTATTGTTTTTACATCAATTCAAGATAGTATTGAATTTTTAGAATTTTTGCGACCACGCGGAGTTCTGTAGGACAAACTGTTCGCTCCCTACGAGAACTTACATCGCTAAATCAGAAACACGATTGTGAATCGTAAGAAAATCCTAATCTCCGTTCAAATTTAAGCTGACCAAAATGCGTTCGTTGTTCGTTTCTTCGAGTTGTTCTCAGTTTTGCGTCCTAAGCAACCGGTAATCATATTTTGAGTTTTATTTAATTGAGTTGCATTTCGAGTTTATTTAGATGAAATGAACGGTTCACACTCCATTTGAAGAAATGAAGAATTCATCCATTAAGAAATTTGATTACTGGTTGCTAAGGAATTGTTTAAATTTTTGAATGGTGGTGAGATAATGTGGGATCTTTCAAGTTTCTTTGTTTTCAAAGTCAGGAGAGTCTAGCCCCCAGAAAGTGTTGTCGGGTTTCAGCGCTACCTACCACCACTTCAACAAACTACCATTTCTGATATCTTATCAGGTGATCACGCTCACGACTTCATTACCGTCGCTCCCCTAACTTGCGGTTATCGTAAGATTACAATGTAGCGAGAACATTTATTTTTGAGTTTTACAATTGATGCAACAACAAGTTCCTGTTGTTGTACATGAATGCAATAACAAGTTCCTTTTCCTCGCAATTTAAAAAGGCAGGGAAGTAAAGCCGCCAAACTTAGAAATTAGAGAGGTAAAATCGAGGTAAGCCTACTTTTCAAAAATTTCGCTTGACCACGCTCACATTGAGCTGAAAATGATGGTAGTTGGCTGAAGTGGCGGTAGGTAGCTCTGAAACCCGACAATACAATCTGGGGGCTAGACTCTCCTTTCAAAGTCACGGTACAGCTCCTCGATTGTTTGCCTTGGCTGGTGCTGTGGTAGTTGGGGTATAGCAATACTAGACCCCGCCAACGCCAACCCGCTGATCGTCGCCTGTCATCCAAAACAGTCAAACTTAACAGGCAAAATTAATTTCTTTGAACTTGTCTGTTTGCATCGCCGAGCCCCACGCAAGTTCGCATATCGTCAGCAATCGATCGTCATTACCGACCTCTACGGCTCTCTGGTGTGTTGCGGGCTAGTATCCAAGGCAAAATACGTACTTATTCCACTATCCTATTTCATCTAACTTCCTTGGTAATAATAAAGTAGACCCTAAATTCTATAAAAATTTTCCAAAATCGGCTTAACATCACTTGCGAAAAATGGAAATTAGGAGAATCTCAACAACAATCAATTTATTCAATTTGGATATTTATAGTAAGGCAAACAGTGTTTGCCTGGAGGAGGCGCCACTGCTCCCTGTCAAAAATACTTGGGAGTAAGCTTGATCAGAAAGAAAGAAAACTACAATCCATCTTCTCTATTCAATTTGACTTGTCACTGGTGAGAGTAAATGTTTCATAACTAACAGTAGATCTTCTCGTTATGTGTTTTACAGAATGTGGATTTCTCAAGGGATGATAGGTCTTCTGTTCATCATCGCAACTACACGAGGTTACAAGTCCGATACGCTCCAGGGTCAGGCGCCAAAAGCTTTAATTCCCAGCGACGCATTTCCCATCCCAAGTGAGTGACGTTTTCTGTTACTTCAATAGACAATCACAATTACTATTACCTAGGTATATGGAAATAAATATAAAGGTTTACATCGATTCGTTCGTATTCATGCAATGTGTACCTGCTCATTCTTCTATCTTTAAATTTTTTTAATTTTTATCTTTTTTCTATTTTTAAACAAAAATTCTACCAAATGAGAAAAAACTTTTTTCTTTTCTCTTTTTTTTCTATTTATTGATCAGGCTGTACCTGTTGGAAAAGATGAAACATACAAGTTCCTAATTTCAATCATGATCTACAATACTTATACACCCACAGTTACCTATATTTTACCAAAATGTTATTTTTTTTTAATTTGACGCATTCATGTCGTTGTTCATTCATGACAACGAATAAAGAGATTATCTATCCATCTACCAAATGAGGTGGCTAATAAAGCCTCAAAAACAACATAATATGGCAACATAAACAAATTTCATGTTTATGTTTCCTAGTGATGAAGGTGACGTAAAAAAATTAGGTTGAGTAAAATAATGGAGTATAATAATATTATACTCCCATATTATGGGTATTGTGGGTATTATACTCCCATAATATGGGTATTATACTCCCATAATATGGGTATACTCCCATATTATGGGTATTGTGGGAGTATGTAACCCATATTATGGGTTATTTCATCATAATCATCCGTGGTAAGTTGTTATCACCTATGCTAATGTGATATTTTATATTGTATATAGGTTTTCCAAGTCAGATCGAGAATTTTCCAAATCAATTTGAGAGTTATCCAAATCAATTTGAGAGTTTTCCAAATCAATTTGGGAATTATCAAAATCAACGTGATAATTTTACAAATTACATTGAGGGCTCAGAACTTCTTTTTGTCACAGGTATATCATGGTTTATTATTTTCAATAATGAACCTTTGGAATCGACCAAGAAAAAAAATTGTTTAACCCCCTCTCAAAATTTGTTGGTTTACGTTTCAAGGTACTTGGAATCCAAAAATCGAATACAAATTTGGCCGTCCGTCCGCCGTACGCGGAACTTTCCCCACTTAGCATTGACCGATTTTGATGAAATTTGGTATGTAGGCTCCATTTGGGATCTAGTTGTGCCCCGAAGATTTTGGCTGATGTAGGTCACTTCTAAGGGTTGAAATTTTGAAAACGCCCTAACTCAAAAAACTTTTATATAAAGGTATTGTTTTTCCATCAATTTAAGATAGTATTGAATTTTTAGAATTTTTAGAGATCACGCGGAGCCCTGTAGGACAAACCGTTGGCATTGATTTACTCTTCCTATTTGAATTTTAAAAAAGAAAATTGATAGCTGATTGCTAAGAGACATTTTTTGTAGGAAATACCTTGTAGAATCGAACCCTGAAGTTATGCCCACCTTAAGTGTAGACAATCTCTGTATATTGTGGAGGAACAACATTTATTTGATCAGTTACGTTAACAATTTATAATTGTAAAAATATTTCACAACTACAATTGATGGTATTCGACCCACATGGTTTCAGGGTCTGACCTCGGACAGAAGGGGTGAGGGGCGAGATTGAATAAGCTTCTCCCCGAGATGATAGAGGGAGGATTGTAACTCCTTCCCTTGGGGTTTGAGTTCAGCTCCAAGTCCCACGGTGTCCATCAACCCGTGGCACGTCGTCAGACCAGCTAAATGTATCTTCTATCAGGGCGGCCTTCCACTCTAGGACGTTCAGTAGGTAGCCTGCTCGTACCTTTTCCTTGGCTGACCTGCCATGCCATATCCCACGCCTAGTAATCGTTGCCCCAATCAAATTTATTTGACTTTGCTGTATGCTGGCAAGCGCTGCAGCAGCCTCTAATAGTGGGTCAACTTCATATTTTGTCGGTCCCATTACAACACCGGCTAATTGATTTTCGACTACTTTTCAGGAAACGCAAAATACGATTTTCAATGATTTATTCTACACTCAAACTTGTTATACGGCCATATTACGTGGCCTTCAAATTTATTATCAGATCACTTATAGAGTATATGAAACAACCAAAAACGCTGCGAATTATTACACAAAGGTTATTATTTTTCTATATAGATCACTCGTCTGCCAAGAACTCGGCTTTGCCATTGTTACCACCAACCAACATGAAGAAACATATTGTTTAGTAATGCATGCATTCCAGGGGACGTCCCATTGGATAAGCATTAGATCAGTTTAACCAGTTGTTAAGTGATAAAACTGTTTCACTCGATGTAATTTATTTATTACTTTAGGCAAGAAATACTGACCCCCCCCCCCCCCACCATTATCTACCTTAACACTTCTAGCGGCATGGGAGCCTCGAATCTGAAGAGCATTTTAAAATCCATGATCTACGATACCCAACATGCGAATTAGAGTTACCCCCCCCCCCACCACCACCACCCCAACGCCAACAATGGTGCCAGTCTGGCACCAAAGCGGAAATACGTCGTAACATTGAACTTTCATCTGATAGTTTTGGTAGGCAGTCCGTCGAAGTTCACATCCGTATTCAAGGTGAAATACAAAAAAAAAAAAAAAAACACGAAATAAGCGGTTTATGGCATCATGGCACCATGTCCTGGCACCACTATTAATTCCATGGTGGTACAGAGAATAATTCATGAAAATCCGGAGGTAAAATGAGAATTTTTCCTCAATTTCAAAGCTTGGGTACAATTAGTAAGCAGTAAAGGAACCGAAATATTGAAAAATCGGATATTTTGTGAATATTATCCCCCACTCACCCCCTCCCCTTGCGAATTTTGGTACTCTGGTAAAATCATGTACAACTCGGAAGTTATTTGAGTCAAACAAAAAAAGAAACACGCAAATCGGTTGGAAATTGAGGCCTGGGCAGAGTTTACAAGATTGTGCACGCAAACGAACGTTTTTTAAGCATTAACCCCCCCTTTCCCCCCCTTAAAAAGCAAAATTCAAAATTCCGGCGCCGTAGTGCACAACTAGATAGTATTCCGCGTCAAACGAAAAACGAACCAGGAAAATCGTTTGAGAACTAAGGCCTGGGCAGAGTACACAAGATTATGCCCAAAAACGCACGTTTTTCGAGCATTAACCCCCCCTTTCCCCCCCTTAAAAGGCAAAATTCGAAATTCCGGCGACGTAGTGCACAACTAGATAGTTTTCCGCGATGAACAAAAAAGAACCAGGAAAATCGGTTGAGAACTAAGGCCTGTGCAGAGTACACAAGATTTTGTTACACACACACATACACCTATACGCGCCCGGCCCCCGTTTGTGGTCAAGGGCGCCTTATGGTCATTTTTGACATTTTGAGTTACATACACCATGATACTCCCTGATGTCTGAAACGGATAAATAACCAACCCCCACCATTTTACACTCCGACATTTATACACTCCGTTTCGGATTTCCACCGCACAACTGGTCATTAGGGGTATTTCCACCATCACTTCTGGTCATTGTGTATAAAACGCAACTGGTCCTTACACTCCGTGCTCTGAATCCCACAATCAAAGGTGGTCACTGATTTCCCGTTTCGGATTTTCACCGCACTTCTGGTCCTTTTAAGGTGCCAACTGGTCATCAGACCCCCGAATTTGCCTCAGAGAGTGACGTCACAAGGTAATACTGTCAGGCCTTTATTTTCAAAGGGGTGTAGCACATGGCGTCCGCAATATAAACTTAATTTTTCCGTATTTGTATTGCTCTTGGTTAAATAATATTGAAACCATCTGCCAATGAAGTGGAATGTATTCATAAATATGCTAAACAGTGGGCGTAGCACATAGCTTCCTACTCTTCCGGTTTTCGTGGATTTCTCGTGTTTTTTTCCACGTTAACATTTACGTATTATATGGGGAAGATTTTTCTGCATTTAGGGGTACTACATCTTTTACCCCCACCCCAAACATAAGTGTGTTAGGTATGTTAAATCCAAATCCTCCTCATAAAAAATCGTGTAGGTACTTTTTGGAAACAGGGTGATCAGGAGATTCACATTTTGGTAGAATTACATTTTTTACCCCCACCCTAACATACAGTATGTTAGGTATGCTAGTACCAAATTCTCCACATAAAAAATCGTGTAGGTACTTTTTGGAAACAGGGTGATCAGGAGATTCACATTTTGGTAGAATTACATTTTTTACCACTACCCTAACATACAGTATGTTAGGTAGGTATGTTAGATCCAAATCCTCGACATAAAAAATCGTGTAGGTACTTTTTGGAAACAGGGTGATCAGGAGATTCACATTTTGGTTGAATTACATTTTTTACCCCCACCCTAACATACAGTATGTTAGGTACCTATGCTAGTACCAAATCCTCGACATAAAAAATCGTGTAGGTACTTTTTGGAAACAGGGTGATCAGGAGATTCACATTTTGGTAGAATTACATTTTTTACCACTACCCTAACATACAGTATGTTAGGTATGTTAGATCCAAATCCTCCACATGAAAAATTGTGTAGGTACTTTTTGGAAACAGGGTGATCAGAAGATTCACATTTTGGTAGAATTACATTTTTTACCCCCACCCTAACATACAGTAGGTATGTTAGGTATGCTAGTACCAAATCCTCGACATAAAAAATCGTGTAGGTACTTTTTGGAAACAGGGTGATCAGGAGATTCACATTTTGGTAGAATTACATTTTTTACCCCCACCCTAACATACAGTAGGTATGTTAGGTATGCTAGTACCAAATCCTCGACATAAAAAATCGTGTAGGTACTTTTTGGAAACAGGGTGATCAGAAGATTCACATTTTGGTAGAATGACATTTTGACGTGATAACGTCTTATAAATTGGTTTACCGGGAGACACTTCAAGAAACTGCGTTACGCTCCGCTCACGGGGGGGGGGGGGGGGTGCAGCTCGGCGCTCCCTAAAGGCCGCCCGCCTTTAGGGAGCCGCCCGCCCCTCCCCTTCCCCAGCGGTCACAAAAGCGGGAGCGCCCCGCCCCCCTTCCCTGGCACTCACTCCCCCCCCCCACCCATGGGAAATACCTACTACCTACGGGAAATACCTACTCTGTGCAACTTGACAAAGAATTTTATTTTATCCTTCTTTTAGTGAATATTAACATTAAAATTATTTTACCACTCAAAGTCGTTGTCACGTAAAACTTTCGCCCGTATACCGACTTTACAGGCAACAACACAGGGTTTTTTTTTTACCCCCACCCTAACATACAGTATGTTAGGCATGCTAGTACCAAATCCTCCACATAAAAAATGGTGTAGGTACTTTTTGGAAACAGGGTGATCAGGAGATTCACATTTTGGTAGAATGACATTTTTTACCCCCACCCTAACATACAGTAGGTATGTTAGGTATGCTAGTACCAAATCCTCGACATAAAAAATCGTGTAGGTACTTTTTGGAAACAGGGTGATCAGAAGATTCACATTTTGGTAGAATGACATTTTTTACCCCCACCCTAACATACAGTATGTTAGGCATGCTAGTACCAAATCCTCCACATAAAAAATCGTGTAGGTATTTATTGGAAACAGGGTGATCAGAAGATTCACATTTTGGTAGAATGACATTTTTTACCACTACCCTAACATACAGTATGTTAGGTAGGTATGTTAGATCCAAATCCTCCTCATAAAAAATCGTGTAGGTACTTTTTGGAAACAGGGTGATCAGGAGATTCACATTTTGGTAGAATTACATTTTTTACCCCCACCCTAACATACAGTATGTTAGGTATGCTAGTACCTAATCCTCCACATAAAAAATCGTGTTGGTACTTTTTGGAAACGGTGATCAGGGCATTCACATTTTGGTAGAATTACATTTTTTACCCCCACTCTAACATACAGTATGTTAGGTATGCTAGTACCAAATCCTCGACATAAAAAATCGTGTTGGTACTTTTTGGAAACAGGGTGATCAGGAGATTCACATTTTGGTAGAATTACATTTTTTACCCCCACCCTAACATATAGTATGTTAGGTATGCTAGAACCAAATCCTCCACATAAAATTCAAATTTCCCATCTGCCAATGAAGTGGAATGTATACTACCTATTCTACTTTTCTTTTTTTTATTGAAAAACTTATCAATAAATACCCCCTGGTATTGCTTCTGAGTCTACCAAGGTAGCGGAAGCTTTGTTTTCACTTTTCAAAGACGAAAAAAAAAAGTTCTCCGAAATCAAAATTTTCACTCGCGTTTTGCGTTTTAGACCTTTCTGAACAATTTTGGTTCCGTGTCTGTCTGTCTGTGTGTCTGTCTGTCTGTCTGTCATGAATTCCTTGTAACGCGCATAACTATACGAAGTTATTGTCCGATTTCGATGAAATTCTCAGGGATTGTGCGGGTTGGTGTGTAGACGGTCCCCTATAAAAATCATCATCCTCGGACTGATAGAAGCGACTGCGCATGCGCAAACGTGAATTCCTTGTAACAGCCATAACTTCCACATTTTCCATCCGATTTCAATGAAATTTTCAGGGATGTTACAGATTAGTGATTAGATGGTTCCCTATGAAAATCATCACCTTCGGACTGATAGTAGTCACTGCGCATGCGCAAACGTTAATTTTCTTGTAACGGCCGTAACTTCCACATTTTCCATCCGATTTCAATGAAATTTTCAGGGATGTTACAGATTAGTGTTTAGATGGTCCCCTATGAAAATCATCACCCCCGGACTGATAGTAGCCGATGCGCATGCGGAACGTGAATTGCTTGTAACTGCCATAATTTCCATAATTTCTACCCGATTTCGATGACATTTTCAGGGATTACGCGGATTAGGTTGTAGATGGTCCCCAATGAAAATCAAGGCCTTAAAATTTACAGTAGCCTCTGCGCATGCGCAATCGTGAAATCCTTGTAACAGCCGTAACAGTTGCGTCTGAGTTGAGGATCTCAAAGCCATTCAACAAACCCCTCTGTAGATCAGTAAGCAAAGTGCAAGACTCACATTCAGGAGTTCCAGGTTCGATTCCCAGTCATGCAATGACATTTTTTGATTCCAATCACTACCGCACTTACATTTTTCGTCCGAATTTGATGAAATTTTCTAGGATTGTCCAGATTAGCGTGTAGATGGTACCCTATGAGGGTAGTGAAAGGTACTTACAGATTGGTGTTTTCAGATTACCTAACTACTAGGTATGCATCGGATCACCTATATAATCGGGTTATGGATACGAGGAAGCTATGTGCCACACCCACTTGGCAGACTTTTTTGGTTGTGAACAACCCGTCCAATGAGCGCGCAAACATTCGCAACCCCTGGATTGTGCCAAAATTGAGATGAAGGTAGACCCCAAGTGTGACACATGCATTTTTATCAATGTTCAACGCTGAATCACATGGTAGTTTCCATTTTTGGATTTAACTGGAATTTTTTGAAACGGTGGAGGTGTTTAGGTGGTTTGTAATAGAAAATCGCTCTTCTTCCATCCTTATGAGTTACGATGCAATTTTAATTAGTTCGGGTGGCTAGAGTGGAGTAGAGTTAGCCACCCGAACTAATTTAAAAGAAGGAAAAAAAGGAAAAAGAAAAACAGCATTTTTCTATTAAAAACTACCGAATTTCCACCACCGTTTCGAAAAATTCCAGCTAAATGCAAAAATGGATATCAAATGATTCAGCGTCGAAAAATAATGAAAAAACATGTGTCACACTTGGGGTCTACCTTCATCTCAATTGTTTTACCTTAATCTCTGGACGGGTTGTGTGCAACCAAAAAAATCGGTTGAGGGGTCAAAAATTCATGATATTTTGCGTAGAATGCGTGAAAGTGTGATAGTTGAATTTCTCAAAAATTTCTCAAAAAAAATTTGTTAAAAATTATTAAAATTTTAATTTAAGGGGAGTTACCGCTTGAAGTTTTTTCTTCCCCTCAAGACAACGGAGATAGAAAGGGTGGTCCGTTACTTATGAAACACCCTGCATAGTTTTGGTTCCTTAGCAACCAGTAATCAAATTTCCCATGTGAAGCTCCCTGTTTTTCGAATCGAGTGCGAAGCTCTTAATTTGTAAATAAACTTGATTGTGAAGGTAGGTAGGTAGTAAGTACCTACGGTTGATAGGTTAAACTATTTTTTCTAAAAACAGTGACATGGGCGCAAAGGTGTGATCTCTGCAGACGGGAGATGTCCTTTACAGGAAAATTATGTAGCTCTCTCATTTCTCGAGTAATTTCAAATGTCCAGAGACCATTGGAAGTATCGTAAAATTTTCTATCTCCTTAATGCTCAAAAAATACAATTTTTCCAGTTGAATGTAATGGGGAATGAAGCAAACTAAAAACTGAACTTTGTAACTTTTCGTAAACTTACCGTTTTTCAATGCCCATAATGTCCTAATAATTAGAGATAATGAACTATTGCCGATAAGCCTGAAAACTGAGCCAGAATTTCAGCATAATCGAAAAATCAAAAAACCATATAATAACATAAACGAAAATCAAATAATCAAAAAGCGCATAACCGCATAATCAAAAAACGTTTTACGATGGAATTTTTTTTGTTTGAACACGGAAAAACGATAATTTTTCCAACAAATTCGACGTTTTGACGGAAGGATTCGGGGTTGGATAGTGGCGGCAGATGGGATACCCCCAAATCCTCCCGTCAAAATGTCGATTTCATTGAGAAGAAAAACGCTGCACAAGTTACACAAAGTTTATTATTTTTCTGAGTAGATCAATCGCCTACTAAACACACAGCTTTGTCATTGTCACTACCTACGAACCATATTTTCCCTTCACAATCAAGTTTATTTCGAAGAAATAAACGCTTCACACTCAATGAGAAGAAATAGGGAGCACTTTTGGGAATTTCAACCCTTAATTTTCACCCCTTAGAAATGACTGACATCAACCAGAAGCTTCGGGGCACAAATCGAGCCCATATAATAAATTTCATCAAAATTAGTCCATGGTAACTAAGGGAAGTGCCGCGTACAAAGTAAAGTAAAGTTGCTAAGTTCACTTGTTAGGTTGCTTTATTATAATAACCCATAATAACGTTCAACTGAAAAAAAATTGTATTTGGTATTAGGGAAACAGGAAAATTCACGATCTTTCCAACGGTCTCTTCACATTTGAGATTACTCGGGAAATGAGGGAGCTATGGCCGTTTTAATGAAGTATGGTCGATAACATGAAAAAGTGTTAAAGCGTGGGCAAGTTTTCGTTACGTTTTCTCGACTATGTGCCGATGTTAAGACATGAAATGAAATGAGGCACTTTATGTTGCAAATTAGTTGTAAAACCGACCCCTTGAAGGAATGAGATCTGCTTTGTAGACACCCTGTGTAATCGGGGATATTGTTTCTTGGTCATTTATTATTTTAAGTTATGAACCTTAGTGGATATGAACCTTAGTAGATGAGAACGGATTTTTAGGTACGTTGCAATTTTTTCCAAGTTGCTGTTACCTGGTTCCGACTAAGATCAATTACATACTTCTATTGAACTGCCCTTCTGGAAACGGAGGATTATACAGGATGTTACATTTCATAACGGTCACAGGGCAAGAGCCAATTTTACAACTCATTTCTATTTTCAAAAAAAGCCTCATAGTAATTTTTTGTAGAAGCTTCGGTTTTGAGTTATTTCACTTTTAAGATTTTTTCGTGTTTTCCACCATATGTCAGTAAAACGGCTTTAGCTCCCCGAATTTTCATGATACTTTCTGTCTGATTAGACCGTTGGAAAGAGCGTATATTTCCCTATCTTCTTGATGGAGAAAAATATTTTTTTAAATTGGGAAAACGGATAAATAAAAAATGGACCTAAACGAAAAACTGGTAAAATCTTGGAAATTTCAATATGTTTGAAAACCTCATTTGTTCTTGTAATGACCCACATATCATCAATAATTAGTTCTTAAATAAAGAAGCTACCGGGAGGATCCCTGAATGAGTCATCACCCACTGGGGGAGACGAGGTACGGGGAATACGCCAACATGACGTCACCTTTCCACCTCTCTCTCTCCCGAGCTAACGACATGTGTATAATATACATTATAAATATATTATATTATATTATAAGATCACTCAGGGATGCTCCCTTATGCCAATCTAGTCCAGTCTATCGTCTTCATCATTTCGCTCTCAAACCTTCTCTTTGAATAAGGATCTCCTCGAAGTACTAGGCTCAATAGGTAAATATCCCGTCATCCTCCTAGGTTTCTCTGAAACGCCGGGGCTGACGGGCTAGCCGCCTTCCTCAGCGCTTAGCACCACGGTGTGGTTATGAACCGCCGATGCGACAATACTGCATGTTAGGATAGGGATCTCTCTCTCTTCGTTGAGTAGGGGTTAAAGAAAAGTCAAACGCCGCAGCGAGAAGGTCAGCTCTTCACTCACCGACACGCAAACATAACAGTTCTGTAATCCGACTTGTAAATTTTCACCTTTAGGCATAAAAGATATCCCAAAATCTCAGCTTTCCAAAGGTTGAGTTACCTTCATTTTCAACGAAATGAACATTTCAACGTGAATTGTTTTTCAACGAAATCAGCTTTCCGACTGAGACAATCGAGCACACATTTCGTGTAATTAATCGCACAGTTCCCTGTGATTAGGAATATAATGTTATTCATACAGTGTTTATTTGTTCAATCACACTCTTATGTGTGAATACAAATTTAATCTTATTTTTAATCATGTTTTTAAACATATTTTTGTCATTATTTTATTCATATCCTTCAGTAATAATTACTGTGTTAAAATTATTTTAACATCATAATTCATGAGTAGATAGGAGTTTGCCCAATTCTGCCACTCCGTCCCAACGTTCAATCCCTCTGAGCGTCTCAGTCGGAAAGCTGATTTCGTTGAAGAAATTCACGTTTTTCTTCTTTCAAACACACATTTTGGTTTATTATTTTCAATAATGAACCTTTGGAATCGACCGAGAAACATTTTTTTTCAACACCCCCTCAAAATTTGATGGTTTACGTTTCAAGGTACGTAGAATCCAAAAATCGAATAAAAATTTGGCCGTCCGTCCGCCGTACGCCGTGCGCCGTACGCGGCACTTTTGCCGCACTTTTTGGTTGGTGGCTTTGCAGACGAGTGATCAATATAGAAAAATAATAAACCATTGTGTAATAACTTGCAGCGTTTTTTTAAAATAATTTCCCCATTGAAATAAAAGTAACTAAACCGTTGGAAAGCTGAGACTTTGGCGCATCTTTTAGACTTACAGGCAAAAATTCACAAGCCGAATTACAGAACTCCAGCTTTCCAAGATTTCACCAGTTTTTGTTTAGGTCCATTCTTTATCCGTGTCCCGATTTAAGAAAAAGTTTTACTCCATCATGGAGTTGGAAAAATTTACGCACTTTCCAACGGTATTATCAGATAAAAAATTAACATGAAAATTCGGGGAGTTAAAGCCATTTTTGCCGACAGAAGGTGGGGAACATGAAAAAAATCTTAAAAGTGAAATAACTCAAAAATGAAGCTTCTACAAAAAATTCCTATCAAGAATTTTTTGCTGAAAATCAGTTGTAACATCGAATCCTGCCCTGTGACCATTACAAAATGTAACACCCTGTATAACTCAAATACTCGATCAAAAATACATACACATGGTCAGAAAAAATGAAATAGAGGGCAAGAAAATGTTTGTTAACATTCTCATAATAAAAACCCACATCATAACTAGTTTAAACGTATTTTTTGTAAAGAACAAAAAATACGAACTCTGGGTAACCCTTCAGCACCACAAACTTAATACGGGTACCTACCTATTTGTGACCACTTGAATATGAATTCCTGACAGTTCATTTCAAGTAAGTTTTGATTCCGTTCTTTCAAAACAGACAGGTATACAACTACTCGACTTCTTCAAAGCCTCTAGAAGATACCGCCGAAATTTCCCGGATTAGATGCCAATGGTTTACTTCATTTCAATGTCATTCAAAGTAGAACGGAATCATAGTGTATGTAGTCTCACCTACCTGACGTGATACCTACAGAACAATAGCACCCTACACTACCAGCTCCTATTATGAGAAAACCCAATGCACCTATTGTATAAATTTTTGAACTCAACCTTCCTGTCAGAGGCGAGGATAGAGTGTATACCTTTGATTTTATTTTAGTACGTATGTTTACGGGGTGTGCCACGTTGAAAACAGTAGGGAAGAATTTTACAACTAATTCAAGTATGAAAATGCCTCTAAGCAATATTATCTAATCTTTGTGAGTCTATTTTTTTTAATTTCAAGATTATTCCCGTGCTTTCGAGCTTATGTCGCTAAAATTACCTTAAATTCCTTAATTTACCATGAAAAATATAACAATAAGGGGCAACAGGCGATTACTCCCCGTAAAACTGAAAGTTGGACATAACGGACTGTGGGATAAATAATGAGTACCTACCTTACTGCCCACAGTCTCGGCAGTTGTTTGTAATATTATAAATCCAAATTACTGGTCCAATAAATATGGAAAGGAATATGTGGATTTATAGGATGCTATGTGCTACACCCTCCTGGTAGTATAATAATATGATGCGGACCACTATCTTGGCAGATGTTATTCCAAATTTGGTTTTATTCCAAATCGCCGCAATATAGAGTACTATGGAAAATATTATATGGGTACTTAGGAAGCTATGTGCCACACCCACTTCGTACAACATGATATAAATAGTGAATACCTACCTTACTGCCCACCCTCTCGGCAGTTGTTCGTAACATTATAAATCCAAATTACTGGTCCAATAAATACAGAAAGGAATATGTTGATTTATAGGATGCTATGTGCTACACCCTCCTGGTAGTACAATAATATGACGCAGACCACCATCTTGGCAGATGTTATTCCAAATTTGGTTTTATTCCAAATCGCCGCAATACAGAGTATGGAAAATATTATATGGGTACTTAGGAAGCTATGTGCCACACCCACTTCGTACAATATGAAATAAATAGTGAGTACCTACCTTACTGCCAACCCTCACGGCAGTGGTTTTGTAACATTATTAATCCAAATTACTGGTCCAATAAATATAGAAAAGAATATGTTGATTTATAGGAAGATGCTATGTGCTACACCCTCCTGGTAGTATAATAATGTAGTGGTTACTACACTGTTATTGTTGTTAAAGTGTTTGTTTACGTTGCAATTTATAAAAGTTAGTTGTTATCTGGCCGTGTTTGAAAATTAAACCGGTATCCAAAATTATAATTGGACTGGTTTTGTTACATTGGGGGCCCGTCCGAACTGGTTTTAAGAGAGGAGGAGGAAGAAGGATTGAGGTATTATGCCACCGAAAAGGAATACCACGGCTCAGCGAACGATGTCAACCCGAAGTTATTCAGTTAACTCGGTTGGGACTTCAAGCTCTCTCATAGGTAATCAGACTGACGCTCAAATATCACCCGCCACCTAGATCACGATCTAGATCCCCAGTGGCTCTGTCAGGAAACCAGAGGTCGACAGAACTGTTGACCGTCACTTCGACCATGCAGGAAATGTTGGGGACTATGCATCAAATGCAGACACAAATGTTACATCAAATGAGCCAATTGGTTGACGAAAATCGTGCATATCGCCAACAGCTTGATGAAAGAGTCTCAGCCTTACAACCTTTCCAGGAAGTAAGCAACATCAATGGTCAGGCATCTCAAAGTTGTTTCCCCTGTTCCCTCACTTCATCAGCCAGGGAGAGAAGGCGACTCTCGAGGACAACAAAAGGAAGTCATGCTAATACCCTATGATGGCAAAGTAACCTGGGAGGAGCATCAAGTTCATGTGGAGGTAACTTCTATGAATAATAATTGGTCTGTTAAAACGAAGGGGTCTAGGTTAGCGCAGAGCCTAAGAGGACCTGCATTGAGCGTTCTATCTGATTTGCCCGTATTGGACAGACTTGATTATAATGCCATATCAGAAGCTCTTGCAGAACAGTTTGGTCAAGCAAGATTGACTCCTAATTATCAATTACAGTTGGAAACGCGATCACAACAGACAAACGAATCTCTCACAGAGTTGGCTGCTGATATTGAGAATTTAGTCAGAGGGTGCTTACCCAGAGGAGACACGCATCAGTAAAAGCAAGAAAGCTGGTTAAAGTGTTCATAAAAGCATTGCAGGATAGGGAACTGGCCAAATTAATAACATTGACGAAACCTACAAATGTCCAAGAGGCTCTGACAACAGCTTTGCAGTTGCAAGTTGTGGAAGCACCTGCATCTAAAATTAATAATGAAGTTCGCTGTTGGGGTTGTAAAGCTACGGGCCATTTGAGATCACAATGTCCAAAAGAACAAAACAACCAGGGAAACTAGAAAGAGCCAGCGCCAAGGGCCACGCACTGGCTTCAGGTAAAAGGCCCCTGGGTTTTGTTAGACATTTCGAACAGGGACAGAAGCTTTGTTTGTAGAGGCGGTCATTGAAAGAAAACGAATGGAAATGCTTGTCGATACGGGAGCTTCTGTTTCTATCTTGCGTCCAGATGTCGTTAAGAGTCTTAAACTTCTAGTCAAGCCATCTTTATTCACTCATTTGACAACAGCAGGAAATGACAAGTTGAAGGTAACAGGGGAATGTTCACCCAAATTTCAAAGTAGGTGACAAAAATATAAGACACAGGTTCCTCATTGCTGGAGTGAGAGATAAAGGCATTATCGGTTATAGGCATTATAGGTTTAGATGCACTCCAACAACTCGGGGCTACCTTGGATTTATCTTGTGAGGAACTTCGTGTGGGAAGATGACACATCCCGCTCCACCGAAGATTTCAATGTGTTTCCCGATCTCTTCAAATCAATCTTCTTCCAAAGGAAAGTGATTGGGGTGCTGAGATGCTGAAGTCATCAAACCTGAGTCCTGGCACCATGATTACTCTGCCGCATGTCAGGTGTTCAATAAATTTCAAGATGTGTTTGCAAGTAAAGGGACCATGTTAGGCAGAACACATGTTGTGGAACACTGTATCGACACAGGTGAGACACAACCCATCAAGCAACCCCCAGAAGAATACCTTTTGCGTCGAAGGATCATGCCAATAACTCATTCAGGAAATGTTGGATGTGAAAAAACGATACCTTTATTTCGAGAGCTTTCGAGCTAGGGCACTCTTGAAAATTTCAACCCTTAATTTTCACCCCTTAGAAGTGACCTACATCAACCAAAAGCTTCGCGGCACAACTAGACCCCAAATGGATCCCATATACCAAATTTGAACCAAATCGGTCCAGTGTTGCTAAGAAAAGTGCCGCGGACGGCGGACGGCGGACGGACATTGCAAATTTGGATTCTACGCACCTTGAAACGTAAAGTGACAAAGTTTGAGGGGGGGTTATAAAAATTTTTGCGATACGATCACATAGGCTTATTATTAGAAATAATAAACCAAAAGGAGTCTTATGCTCTCCCAACGGTACAAGCTCTCCTGGATGCTCTAGCAGGGTCAGCATGGTTTTGTACTTTGGACCTAAAAAGTGGGTACTGGCAAATTGGGATGAGAGAGGGAGATAAAGAAAATACTGCTTTGCTGTAGACCACCATGGACTTTGGCAATTCAAGGTCATGCCTTTTGGATTGTCTAATGCGCCGGCTACTTTCCAGCGGTTGATGGAGGCAATAATACCAGCCGATCTTGCACTGGTTCATCTTGATGATGTTATAATCCATGGGCCCGATGTTCAGACAGTGCTAAGAAAGCTGATCAAAGTTCTTGAACTGTTCAAAAAAGCAAATCTTCAACTAAACCCCAAAAATGCAGTTTTTTCACTCAAAGGGTTCAGTATTTGGGTCACATTATTTCTGCTGAAGGGATACATACAGACCCCATGAAAACCGAAGCAGTAAGAACTGGCCAATACCAAAAAGTAAACGAGACGTCCGCTCCTTTCTCGGGTTTTGTTCGTATTACAGGAGATTTGTGCCAAACTTCGCTGAAATCGCACGACCCTTGTATTCGTTGACAGAGGACAAAAAGAATTTCACTGGAGCAGATCTTGTGGAGACAGTTTCCAGAAACTACAAGCTCTCATGACATCTACTCCGATCCTGGCTTTTCCAAATCTTCAACAACCCTTTGTATTGGATTGTGACGCAAGTGGCCATGCTGTTGGGGCGGTGCTGTCTCAGGTTGATAATGGTGTGGAAAAAGTAGTTGCATATATAGCCAAGCATTAAGCCAATCGGAACGTAACTATTGCGCCACACGTCGTGAGCTATTAGCAGCTGTAAAGAGTATCGAGCATTTTCATTACTATCTTTATGGTCAGAGCTTCATCCTTCGAACAGACCACTCTGCTTTGAAGTGGCTTTCATCATTCCACAGACCAGAAGGACAGATGGCTCGTTGGTTGGGACTCTTCAAATGTATACTTTCGAAATTGTACATCGGCCAGGAAAGAGTCATGGAAATGCGGATGGGTTATCCCATCAGACATGCTACAATAATGTTCATACTGCAGTCACCAAGAGAGAAAAGCACACGTTACAGCTATCGAATTATCTACTGTGGATGAGGGCTGTCAGCTGGAGGATGTCTCGATTCAACGACTCCTTGAGTGGAAGAAGAAAGATGTATGCCCGGAAGCAATAGAAATGGCTGCTGAGGGCCCCCAGGTGCATCGCTTGATGTTGCGATGGGACACATTGGAAGTTAAAGATGGTAAGCTCTTTCATAGATGGGTTTCAGGAACAGGTACACACCTTCAGCTAGTCGTCCCCACCTCCAAGGTTCCATTAGTACTCCAGCAATGCATAATAAACCATCGGGGGGCCATTTTTGGTTACTGGAAAACACTTGCAAAAGTAAGACGTCTGTATTTTTGGCCAGGGATGACTGGCGATGTTAAAGCTTGGTGTCATTGTTGCCTAACATGCCAAAAAAATAAAAACAGTAAAAGCCCACCAGCACCTCTACAACAATGTCCAGTTGGAGCACCGTTTGATAGAATTGGGGTGGACATTCTCGCCGCCGCCCAGTGACAAAGCGTGGAAACAAATACGTATTGGTTGTCTCCGATTATTTCACTAAATGGCCGGAAGTAATTGCGATTCCGAATCAGAGGCTGAAACTGTGGCCAAAGCTCTAGTTGAGCATGTCTTTAGTAGAGTGGTGTACCACTTGAGATACACTGACCAAGGAACTAATTTTGAGGCTTATCTTATGCGGGAAATGGCTCAATTGATGGGATTAACCCGCACTAGAGCAACTCCTTTGCATCCTCAATCCAATGGCCAAGTTGAAAGGGCTTAACAGAACCTTGACCAAGTATTTAGTGGCGTTCATTAGTCAGCAACAGGATGATTGGGATGAGAAGATTCCATTGTTCCTGCTAGCCTACCGTTCCACTCCCCACAGCACTGTAGGATTCTCGCCAGCCCAATTGGTCTATGGTAGAGATCTTCATCTACCCGAAGAACTGTACAGAGCAAGCGTTAATGAAAAGGCAGTAACGACGCCTCATGCTTTTCAACTCCGTTCTGATCTGGAGATGGTAAGGGAGTTTGCAAGAAACACGATGAAAACAAACAGCTTATAGATCATTCACATTTTCTGAAATATTTTCGAAAACGGGACTCCTATTGCCAAAAACTTTCTTTAGATTTTCCTAGAATGTGCCCCTAATGATTCTAACTGTACTCCGGCTTAATCCGATTTAATGGGGCGGCTGGGGAGGGGTCCCTGAGCGCGACGCTCAGGTATCACCTCAAGAGGTCTATTTTACTCACGTATAAATAGAGCAAGTCAGTAACAACCCAAATCATTATTTTTCAAGTTTCTTTGCAGTTTACATAGTTTCTAGTCGAGACATATTTCTACAAGGGTTCCAGTCTTCCAGTGCATTTTTGCTACATTTTAAAGGCACTGATGCTATAAAAAAAATATATTTTTTCACCAACGCTATGTGCTATTTATGTCTGCAAAATAACTGAAATTTGTTTATTGCCTGAATGCTAAGTCATCATACCGTATTATAATCTTGTCATTATATGAGTAATGAGAGGCTACCAATTTTTCTGGGCTATATGATAAATTATGTATATACTGCATACGCGCATTGCTTTTTGATATAACCCCCCCCC